>LUCM01008031.1:98907-124178 GCA_008360955.1 Fasciolopsis buskii
CGCAACCGAACCCGGGCGTAAACCAGGGCGAACGAATGTGAGTCGAACGCCTCAACCATTGGGCTATTCGAGTAGGTTCCCAAAGTGTTATCGAACATCAGTATCAAGCAGCAAGGTCTGTATGGTTCTTCGTAATGCCCTCACCGATCGTCACTTAATAATCGATCACCCAGTAGGCAAAGGTCTGCAATTTGCAAAATCTATTTGTAATGATATACGATAAACTGATGGAAGCCAGTGCGGTTAGCCTCACGGTTAAGGTGTCTGACTCTCAGTCAGTCGTCCCGAGTTCGCATCCCAATTGGAAAATGGTGGATGTGCGCTGCTAACGATTCCTACCTAGCAAGGATGGAGCAGCTGTATAGTGCTTTCATCAGTTTCATAATAACAAGTTGTGTTGATGCCACATGACAATGCACCTTGCCTGCTCGGCAAACGCATAACGGGGAAAGATTTCTCCAGTTTGTGCAGAAAATCATTTATCACTGTCTAGTACGAAATTCCGACACAGTTCGCGTCGATGCGACATGGCGCTCTAACTCGACAGGTACTTTGAGTCAGGTTCTGTCCAGAACTGTAGATCATAGTGGACCACGTATGTCGAATCGGACCATTCGTTAGTTTTAATGCGATTATTGCTGCAGCTCCAGAGCCATTTGCGCAGGCCGCAAACCCGATTGGTTGTCGAACGTTTGTCTCATCCGGCTGTTTGCAACAGCTACGAAATGAAACTCTTCGAGGAACTAAGAACTCGGACGAGCAGCAATGTAGAAGAGCAATGGGATCAAATTAGGCGATGCATTTGGCGCCATGAAAACAAGTCATTTGACTTGGATACTTAATTCGACATTATATCGTCCGCATTGTTCAGTTTTGAAGTATTCCATCGGCGTCCTAAGGACCTATGAAAACTTTTCCAGTTGTCTGCCAGTGTCCGAGTTAAGCATCGGTAAAGAACACCGGTTCATGCAGAAAACTGTTTAAAAAGCAAAAAGTATGAAAGAACAAGAGAAGAACAAATGGATGGTAACTCACCCGTTCACCTGAGTCGAAGAATGCCATCTGACGAACCTTGGTCGTATTCTCTGGCAAATGGGATCCCGGAAGCAAGTAAGCTGTGAACATATACCGACCGGTATTTTTATTTAAACCTTGATTAAGTAGCACTGCGGGAAGCGAGCCCACAGCCTCTTGGGAATTCGGATCTGGGTAGTAGGTCAATCCGACACCAATGTCTGCCATGCCATCCAAATCCAAATCACCCACAGTGGGACCGGCTAGTGAGCTCACCGCCAAGCCGGAAGGTAAATGTGGAGTTAAGGTCAATGACCACCTGTATTTTTTATCACCAGAAATTCCGCTTGGTTCCCATTTGACGTCGATCGGAGACCACTGAAAACATTCACATAAAAAGTAAATTTGAGGCGATCACCAGGGAACTCAACGACTGCATATCGGTAGAAACAACTGAAGACGAGGCAAAAACTTAAATCCCTCTAGAAAACGACGAAATTCGAAACTTGATTGATCACATGTGAAGTACGATAATATTGTCCTGTATTCTTTTAATTTATTAACATTGCCATTAAAACATTCTATGAAACGGCTCGTCTGGTCTAGGAGACGACGGAATCGAACGTCTCTGCGGAAAGTTTTTGACTTAGAATCCAACGCTGATGATGTGTTAATAAGCGACTATTTACAAACAACTAAGCACACCTTTTAATCGATTGTGGTTAGAATACGTGCGATAAAAATGGAGAGCTCATCTATGGTAGACAGGAAAGACTGGACCGTTGGGCAGAACATTTCAAGGATCAGTTTAACTGGCCACCCCGTATCGTATTTAGTCCGACGTCTAGAGCTGTGAATCCTTGGGAGGTATCACTTGATCCCTCAACGGAAGTGGAAGTGGAGTCGAATATTCGGCTTCTGAAGAGGGGAAAAGCTGCCGGTCCCGACGACCTTCCCCCAGTTCTTTTCAAATTGGGTGAAGGAGAAATGCTGATGAAATCACTTACCTCCATACTTCGTGATATTTGGAACGAGGAGCGTATCCCGTCATCGTGGGGTCAGTCACTGATTATACCCATCTTCAAGAAGAGCACACTGAGTGACTGTAGCAATCACCGTGGCATTAGTCTGATTCCGATAGTTACTGAGGTGTTAGCTTCGATAATGCTGCGCCGTTTGACACCGATTCGTGAGAGTAATATCCGCGAACAACAGGCCGAATTTCGTGCAGGTCGAGGTTGCGTCGACCAAATATTTACTCTTCGACGGATACTCGAAACGCGCCACACACACACACACCGCCGCCCCACGATCGTAGTCTTTCTCGACCTGAAAGATGCTTTCGACTCCGTGGATCGACCAGCACTATTCAGTGCTCTCCCCTGGAAGGGTTTGCCAACGAAGTTTGTGAACCTGTTGCGAGCATTGTACTCGCGTATCTATGGTCGCATTACGGTATACGGTGAACTGTCACGTTCATTCGAAACAACTAGTAGCGTTCGACAAGGGTGTTCCATCTCTCCATTCTTGGTCAACTTCGTCATGGACGAGGTGATGGAAGATGCTTTAGGAGGTCTCCGGGATGTAAGAGTGGAACTGGGAAATGGAGGAAAGCTATGCGACCTAGATTACGCAGACGACGTCGTGTGTCTGTTCGAGCCTGCGGACCATGCACAACGGGCACCAGATAAACTGTCGAGATCGGTTGCTCGGTTCGGCATGTGCTTTGCACCTTCAAAGTGAGAAGTACTGTTACAGGACTGGACGACAGCAGCACCGAACTTGATACTGGATGGAGAGGAAATAACCACTGTGGACCGTTTTACCTGCCTAGCTTACGCTGGACTCAAGCACTTGTTGCGTCGGCCTGATATTTCACTGAAGTTGAAAGGTCGCGTGTGCTGTGCTGCAGTGCGTTCAGTTCTGTTGTACGGTTGCGAGACGTGGAGTATGCGTGTGGGCGATGTTCGTCGGTTGGAGGTTTTCGACAACCGATGTTTACGTAGTATGGCTAGGATTGGATGGAGTGACCGGGTGAGTAATATTGAGGTTAGGAATCTGGTATTGGGTGCCACTTCTGAGAATGGCTTGTTTCAGCGCATGAAACTTAGTAAACTACGCTGGTTGGGTCACGTGTTGCGTATGTTGAACACTCGTCTACCATACCGTGTCTTATGTTGCGTTCATCCCGATGAATAGGAGAAGCCATGTGGAGGTCAACAAATGACGTGGCAAAGTGGGATGAGAAAATGTACAGCGAACTTAGGTAAAGTAGGTGTCTCACGACTTCGTGGTTGGGGTCCGAAAGACTCGTCGAATTGCTGGCTGGAGACACTGAAGGATATGGCAGTGAACCGTGAACAGTGGCGATCGTGCTGTCATTTTCTATCGAATCAGAATGATTGAAAACACGTGCGTTTGTACAGTTAGACTGTGTTTCGTGTGTTGGCTGAAGCAGCATCTTATCTTTTCCCGCCTGTGTAGATCCACTCCCTGTTCCCATTGAATATTCACTCTTTTTATATAAACGTGTAACTCTGGGGAAAGGCAGCGGTTAGTGAGGCTTGCCTTGCTGTTTAACGCTGAACGATGACGATGATGATGATGGTTAGAATACGTTATCCAACAAAATGCGACGTGTTTTCTATCTTCGAACTGTGAGGCACTCCTACAGGACTATCAGGAGCAAAGGCCTGCTTTCACTCACTCCGAGTGATGAGTAGGTAAAAGTGATCGACTATTTCAAGTGCCTAGAGGACTAGATTAAAACTTGAGGTGGTGTACCAGAGATCGTAACACGAACATAGTAAGCTACAGTAGTTTCTACGGACCCGCGACGCATGTGCCGCTGTCGTGACATTTGGGCTTCTCTCACAAGAAGTGTACAAAGTTGCGGGTCACAGTAATCGACTTCAAGATTGCGAGACCTAACTTCTTCGTATCAAAGAAGTCCGATGTCTACCGGTATTTGAAAATCAGAGCCTTCGTAGCATTGATGAAGTCTGGAGTGAACATCGGGCAATTAGTGATGAGGTTCATGTATTCGATGTTTATAATCACTTTCTGTCTGAGGTAATCGCCCTACATCGCATTTGAAGATTCGGAAAAATTTGGCGCATACGGGCTCATCGAACTCTTTTTCATCTTAGCCGCGTGCAGAGCCAATTTATGAAATAGTACAGGGCTGCATAGAAGTCAGCTTTGGTTCTTTTTTCGAGTTAAACCTCTAGCTTACTTGGTTGGGACTCGAAAGATAAGGACTACCTTGGGTTAAAGAAGCTGAGAGATTTGACTCAGATGAAGTCGATCGGGTCAATACTGAAGAACTTAAATTCCTTAAACCAAGAACCAAACGCGCACAATGAAGGTGATTAAAACAAACGTTCTAATTATGTCTTAGCAACGTTGCTGCGACTGCAACAAGCGCAATCCGATACTATGTGAATATATATATGTATGCAGTGGAAAGAACACGCCCCATAGCCACTAGGGCCCATTACACGAGCGAGTAGGCTGGAAACATTGACCCAGGAACTTGGAGTGGCACAGAACCACATAACATCAAGGCGTGGTAACGAGCTGAGTGACAGCGAGTCGTCACCTACCTTCAAAGCGACCGGCGGATCTGGGATTCAAAACTCTGACCATTTTGGGATGAAAGGTGCTCCATCCACCTGACCACCGCAGGGCGCGTGCATGCATCGCCAACATTACTTGAGGCCATTTCGAAATTCACTAGTCGGTCAAGACGCGTGCTTAAACATGATCACACACTGGTTTCCCAACTCCAACCGATATCATTAAACCGCGCGTTGATGATAAGTATCCATCACCTGCATTGTTGTGTTACATTTATCGTCGATCAAAATGCTACTAATGCCCTGCCTTGGTGTGTTATAACAGCGCCACCGACGTGAACTGAACTGGAACTGAAATGAATTGAACTGAATTTACAAGGCGTTTAATGCACTACAGTGTCTCCAGTCCCGCAGAAGATCGCAAGTGAATCCCAAAAATTATCATTGATATCAAAATCAAACTGGGTCCAACAAATAAGGCCTCGGTCTTAGCTACAACCCAAAGTGTAAGCATCTTTGATTATTGGAGTCCTTGTGTGATCGAAAATACAAATCCTGGAGACAGTTGTTATAGCAATCTTTCAATGGACTAAACATCATGGACTATGATTCTCGAGACACTGAGACAAAAGCCCGATCACGCAATCCATGTACGCATAAACTGGCTTCCTACCATGCCTGACCGTTAGGACCCCCATGTGGTTTTACGTCATCCAATTTTCCGTATCACGGCTGCAGATTTCCCAGTGATCTCCCCGGGTACCGGGCACTAGCGCTTGTATGGTATACGCTCTCCACTACATTCATGAGTCAAACATGGGATTAGAAAAAATTGTTGAATGATAAACGGATTGACTGAAACAATTCAAAACTACTCATCAGACAAATTGTGAATAATCAGGTGAATCAAGAAAGATGCAAAAACGAATGAGCGTACCACATTGGTTTTGAAGTTGTAGTCATAAAGGAAGCTGCCGTCATGACAACCGGCCGTACAGGCAGGGAGAATGAGACTGATGGTTCCATCCATGGCTGAAAATGGATGCACAGTAAGAAGGGGAAGTGGGCTACATCACTCCCGCTGTTAATAGCTGCGATAAAACTTGGGTACGTGAGTGTACAGTGAAATCAGAGGACATTAAGTCGAATAGAACGATCGATTGGGAATTTTAGGCACCAGTCTTTCCACAATAAATCTGACTACACAGATAACTCACAACTAATGACTTTTTGGTTATACGATAAGTTTACTACGCACAGAATGCAAATATATATATATATATATATATATATTCGTTTACGCATCCAGATACTACTTCCTGCTTCTATATATACATACGTATATTCTGGGGCATTCTGCCCTCGCATTGCAGATATGGAAAAGCAATTTGGCTGAAAAAGGTTAGGTAAAATCGATCAAGGAAACTAAATAATGAAGAGACTAACCAAGCTAAGCCTTGAGGAGCAAGGATTAACATAAACTTCTCCGAAACAGCGGATTGTTTGACGAAGTGTAAAACTACGTTTACCATGCTACTAGGACTACAGTGAACGAAACAGGAGAACTGAAGTTTGCTGAGTAGACGTACCGAAGTCGGCGAGGACAAAAAGACCAAGTGTGAGCTGATTATTGCTCAATAATTCCTGAGGTAAATCGATCAGCTGCGCACGAGATGCATCCGGGAATTGTGAAATCGATTGAGAAGAACGCTGAATCACTTGAATCTTCGGCTGGTGATTTTGATCAACCAGAATGAGTAAGTCTACAGCCACCATGAGACAGGGATAAAGGTAGCAGGTAAAAACAAAATTGTTGCAGCCTTATCGGCGACTTAAACATGACTGCCTCTCACACAAATGAGATCGGCAAAAGCAACATCGCATGTCCAAAAAAATTTCATGTAGATAGCAGCGTACAGATGAATCTACCAGGGAAGAGATCTCTTTATAAACAGAAACGATTTAGATAATGATTATTCCTTTCCTTTAAGTGTGCTTGCATTTCCAGTGGCAAATCTAATTTTATATTGATTTTCCAGCCAAGAACTCCATTTTTCTGAGTGTCCGGCTCCCCTGGTTACACATCAAATGATAAGGCCATCTAATCTGTAGTAGAGGTTGTGTAACTGGTGTTGCTTCTTCATGACAAACATTGAACTATTTCTTCTTCTGTCCAATTACTTCGCCACTCACTGGAAGAGGTTTCAGTTTTTCTTTCCGTCTCATTCAAACCAAGTTCTTTAGGAGATCATACATTGGAACCACAACGAATAACGTGTAATCATAACCAACCCCAGATGGTCGCCTCGGTCCCTAGATTCTTGATCGGTGGTAGTCAACAGGTCAACCTAGTGGGATTTCAACCTGAGGGTCGAGAGTATAAATCCTTCCATTGCCGTCAATACCCTCCCCCCTTGGCATCTCTTTGTTGATCGCAGCCCCGATCCTGGAAATGAGGAGCATTTTTCTTTCGTTAATAAAGGGGTTAAAAGATAGGAATAAGAAGAGAAAACTATTAAGATTATGATGGTTCACCCGATCAACCACCTGTTAGCAATTCAGCCAAATTTGTATGAACGTGCTCTGGTTTTGATTTCTACGTCGTGGATCGGAAATACTACAGAGATCCGGGGACATTTCGAATGCAAGAACGCCGCTAACCACGATATTTATCCATACCACCCAAGGTCTCCAAACCATTGTGTTGGAGTGGGGGGGGATTTAGTAGATTCGAAATCGGTAACCTAACTCCAACTACTCAGAATAGTTCATTACTTAGGGTTTTCATATTTTTGCCACGTCATGGGGTAACCACTCTGACTCATCGATCTATTACGCGCTTCGGAGAACAACTTTTCCTGAAGAATTCGAGTTGGGATCAAGTTTAGCACATGCTCGATCGACTGAACTGTGATTTTATGTCACACGTCACATTTCTGAGGTGCGAAGAAAATTCTCCCACCATACCCCAGTGATATTACAAAAACACCAATATTCAAAGATTAGCAGTCTTCGCACAACTGTTTGCAACGAAAATGTTTCGAGCCGCATTGTGTAGTGAGTTGGCTGTACGCTTCCATCTTGATTTTGGCTGATAGGTTTTCTGGACTTCCGCTCTTAAGTTTTCCTTTCATTTTTCAAATTTCAGAGCACAACACTCGCAATCCCTTCTAGCTGGAGCCTTGAACCTGCGCACCTTGAAATAACAGCACAGATCTTACTGCTATAGTGTAAACTTGACCTTTCATTGAGAAACGGACGTCACGTCAACACCATAAGTTTTCAAACTGGTCAACGCCAACTGAGCCTTCTGAATATGCGAACGGATTTTACTCGATGTACGACTATTTGATTAGATGCACATGTCCAAATAACCAACCTATTCGCCTTATCAAACTCCTTTGGGAGAACATGATTTGGATTTGAGCCAATCGTGTAATGCTATAGTATTTTATAATCCCTTATGCAGCCAACCCGCAGAGAAATTTGAGTGCCCGAGGGATGGTCAAAGCTGCGTAACACATTCTTCCTCAGCTATTCAGGTAGCTCAACAATTTCTGGAAAAAATCCGACTGTTTCTCTGCAAAAGCCTGTTGGCTTCTTTCGCAAACCATGTACATTCAGACCGTGTGACATAAATTCTTATAAAAATCAGCACTCGTGTCGTACAAAACAATGAATCGTATACACTCGATTTTCGCACATCTAACTGTATCAAGCAAGCTTGAAACGATCCACTGTTACGCCATTTCTGGTAAAACGAACACCGAGAACACCATACCTTCACATCTGTTATGCGCGTCCGCTCTTATTGATCCCAAAATGTCACGAATCAGGAATGATCAGACGTCGTGGTTTACTTCAATCGACTCAAAGGGAACGACAGGAACAAACAGTAACTGAGAAATGGGGAATTGTAGCACCGCAGTCGGAAAAAAACGATCAAACAAAGAAAACAAGAGCACTTTTGAAAGCGATAAAAACGAATGTACAGTTTTACCGAGGATAATTACCCGGCACGGAATCCCCATTCACGTCCCCGAATGCAGAATAACCAAGAGACGACCATTTCGGACCAGTGTACGCACGAGTTTCTAGCGTTAAATTTTTTCTGTGGAGACGAACGATTCACATAGATGTGGTTTACGAAATCCGACAACCAGTAACAAAAAACATTAGCATTAATCAAACATATTCAATAAACCGTGTCAAAAAAGAAACCAGAGAATACATTTAGCTGGGTCTGTTTTCATGGATCGACTGCGGAGAAACCTAAACAAAGACAAACGCTTACGAACAAAGAATTGAATTTACCACGCATGCGCAAAAATTTAAACATCCGGTTAACCTTAAACACGAGGACCACCGCAAACAACTTCCGTTCTTAGTGAAGCGCGTAACAAGTGCATTTCAACCATCAAGATTGCAAATTTTGTTCACGCATCCACATACTACTTGCTGCTTCTATGTATACATATGTATATTCTGGGACATTCTGCCCTTGTTCCTAAGGTTCGCTGGGCCCAATTGACAAACAATTATCAACGAATCACAGTTGTGGTTCTTCTGTACACTCTTCCATGAACAGCTTCCATGCACACTCCTGATGCTGCAGATTCCTTTCCGGTGAGAAATATGCATATATATATATATATATATATATGTATGTATAAACGGCGTGTTCGAAAAGTTTGTGCATTATTAGCGTCGGTTGGAACATGTCCACGGGAGAAAAAGCGGCAACGGATGAAATGTAAGGCTCACTTATTTATGCGACTTCGGTGACGTTTATGCCAAACG
The DNA here is from genome assembly GCA_008360955.1 of Fasciolopsis buskii. Lineage (NCBI taxonomy): Eukaryota > Metazoa > Platyhelminthes > Trematoda > Plagiorchiida > Fasciolidae > Fasciolopsis > Fasciolopsis buskii. Next base: position 108,300 of record LUCM01008031.1, read on the forward strand.
AACGAATACAAGTCACACATTGAATCCTTAAAACATTGTGCAATCACTTTCGCCTATGCCCTAGTTTTCTGGACAATACGTGCTTAGTAGAACGTACGTTTTGTAGGTTTCAGTGTTGGATCGAGGCCTGAGAAATCAAAATCCGGACATTATCTCCTTGAGTACTAAACCACGTCAACCGAGCGAAGACAATTGGCAAACTGTAGTGACTACAAATGAAATCACATTAATGATAGTTTACGACTTCTGAGCCACATACATTATTTCCAGTTGATTTTTATTTATTCATCCGGCACAACCATAACTAAGTAAAAACAGATACCAAAAGCAGAACGTTGAAACGTGGCCCTAAAAGTTGAATAGGCCACAAATTGAACTGACTCCCGCCAAATATATAGACAAGTCACTCGTTATGAAACACGAGACTCACCCTCCATAGTACAGAACTCGAGCATTCTCAGACACCTCGCCGTAGATGTCCGCAATCAGATCGGAATTTATATCACATATCAGTGGCTGAGCAGAAAACGTGGTCAGAAGAAAAGGTTTCACTGAAAACGAAAACAGTAGGTAATCAGGGTCATCGTGGAAAGTAATGTTTCGGAAGGATCACTAAAATTTCCCGGGAAGCACACAACCGGTATCGGGGTTGTTGCCGCTCACCAGATGAGAAATTCCAGTGCTAATTAGAATTAATCTTGAATATACGAGAATGCGCAGCAGATACTATACATTCCAACTAGAAGAAAAGCGGCACAAATGAGATTCACTACATATTGATTGTAAAAGACAGAAGCGGGGATACAGAAACGAATATGATTCTCGGCTCCACATACAGACGGGTGGTCGCTGCGTCTATCGCTCGTCCTGTACGCCCCAAAACTTGCAGTGACACAAATCACAATCTGTATCACCAAGGGTAGAAAACTGTGCAACTTATTATTGCTAAACAAACAAAGTTTCATGTTTGACGTCGTCAGTTATTTTGCATGGTGCATTCAGAGCTCCCATGGCTACAAATCGTCCCCAACGGTAACTAATGATCCCTAGAGTTGTATTAACTAAGAGGAATTAAAAGAATGGATGCAGCATACTCAAAAATGAACCACCAAAAACCGAAAGAAAATAAACGCAAAACAAGCAAATTAACTCCCAAAAGGTATGCTTGGTTAGATGAGATGTTAGGATTACTACGAAATTTCGCGTGAATCGAGACCGCACTGGATGTCACGAGTTGAATTGCACTGTACAGACTTTTGCGTACAACCAATAATGTCGCATTTCAGTCAAAAGAAGCCAAACCAGAAGGAGTTTGTATGTTGCCACACCGTCCCCAGTCTTCTTGTCCAAATTTCTGTCCTGAGGCTGTCTATCAACACCAATAAATCAGCGATATCCGGGTTCAATCACGATTTTTGTATGCAGGTGACACACGTGTGAACATGGATCGGCAATTGAAGTTTGAGGGACAGATTCGACATTTTCGTAAACAGAGAGAGGATGCTGGCACTCCACAATGCCAGAATGGACATATTGGCTAGAAGGGTGCATTTAAGAGCTGCCTGCCAGTCAGCACGAGTGCCTCTTTTAGATCGATTAGAAGATCGTTGAGGTGCAGCAATACGGGATCCCAGTATATGTTGAGAAACGATACGGTTTTTGAACAAAAATAATTCCGAGCGATTGTAGCGCTGAACGGACAACATAATCGAACCAAATATCCGACAACCAAATAACGAAATAGGATGAAACAGAATTGTAGCGCAACCAGTCAAAGGGCGCGAGTTGTAGAAAATAAGTAGTTATTGACCGTAGCATCGTCGCCCTAGGTCCCAGGGCGAATATCTTCTCCCGTAGTTCCAAATACTATGTTGCATCCAACGCTTCCGACACCTTGCTTTCAATTTATTTTTAAATCATTGACTCCTTTGACATTTGTCTTTTGATTCATCTGATTTGCACCCCGGAGACTCTGGTTCTGTTCTCGGAATACCCATTAGTTTCTTCCGTTTTCTTCCAACGTGAGCTTGCTTCTCTCACAGCACCCATAGTCCGCCTTCTGTTTCGCATCAGACTTTTTTTTCACTCCGATTGATCTTCTGCAGCATAGAGTTCATATTCGCCCCGAATTAAAATACTACAATCACGTGTACGGTGAGGTTTCGTATATTTCTCTTCATCGTACAGGCCGGGTTAAACGAAAGGTCATTTGGCTGCCTGACGAATCTTGGTTGACATCGACTTTTCGGTCAGTCATCAGACCTTGCATTTGCTAATGATACTATTTTTGTCATTGTTCTTCGGAGCTTTCCTCAGAAGGTGCTCTTCTTGTAACGTCTCCCCATCCCAACCGCAAGCAGCTAGTCACTCTTGTCAAGTTTCCCTTACTGGATATAGTATTCCTTTTCTTCAATCTTCGTTTTCCCCTCGGTCAAAAAATTGCGGAACACTCCCACTTACTTTCTTCTGATCAATTTACCATCTTTTCTTTTATAAAGGCGGACTGATAAGCTGTCTATGTGGATGTTCTTCCACTATCCCCATGAGGTTCACTCGTAATACGATATTTCATTTTAGCTAAACGAAATATCACGAGTTTCAGGGAGTACTCAAGTCATCAACCCTTTGGGGGTTATGAACTCACTCGGAAACTCATCTACGATGCGCCATATGATTAACGCCTCATAGTATTTTAGCAATTCACGGATCAGTTCTCGATGTCATAGTCGAATTCATCTGACTGATTGTTTACTACGTCACATGGTGATTACTAACATTTACAGATTCAAATAACTGCAATACGACAATCCACGTAAAAGTGGGTGCGAACTAATCGTAAAGCTAGTGCATTTTTCATGATTTTCGGTTTTCAGCCAAGAGATGGCATTTGTTAGTTTCTGTTTGTTCACCTACTGATCAACGCTGTATGCAATCGCTTCATTCTCCGACTGCCAGCAGTTATCAAAATTAGCCAATCAGTCATCCTCGTGAGTACAATCAGGGTGACGTTATACAGAAAGCTTGTTTGGCGCTTGGCAATGTGAAATGCCTTTGACCTCGACACGACATCCGCTTGCTGTCATAAATGGTAACCATCCTAGCGTTTTGGGTGTCGCAAATCTCAAACCCGTTATCACCTTTCTACGAGAACCTTTACTTTCCGCGATATGTCGAAAACGGCTTTATTTTAAATATTGCGTTTGAAAATGTTTAAATGGCTGCAAAAAGATGCATAAAATCAAGCTTTGTGATCTGTTGTGTTGGTGGATCAGCAAAAAACGCGCGGCTGTGTTTCGTGTTGGTTCCGTTTCTCTATCTCTCGCTAGCAGGTTGGGCTAGCCGTTCGAATTCCGCACTCTGTTTCTATGTGACTGTTTGTTCAGAAGGATATGCAGTCCTTTCCATTCTGTTTTGCGACTACGGAGCTTGAAGGTTCTAGTCCGCAACATTGTTTCCAGCACGTTTGTGGCAGTCCTGTTAGGCCTCAGGCTTTGTGCTATTGTACATCTAGGGGCTACGCAGCCCCTTTCATTGTGAGGCGCACCGACGCCTAGTCCAATTTGTGTTCCTGCGCAACGGTGCCCGATCGTGTCGGTACTACTGTCTTCTCGTGTGACGGTATTGTGCTTCAGTGTTGTGTTTACTAGTCCGACTGGAAACTCAACACTAACATATCAAAGATCGAGCTTACATTGCATTAGCAAGATCGAAGGCTGCTAAAAGGCCCAAAAAACGGCCCTTGTGGAAAGAAAAAACGACAGTATTTGATCACATTTCTGCACAGTATCGTTATAACAGTAGAGGGAGCATATCAGCAACCCGAGTTTGCCAGTAAACCAACTTAAACAGAGCTCGGTAGATCGAAGTCACTTAATTTCAATAGTCTAACGTAGTTCGAGCATGTAGTAGACATGCTTCCGGATCGAATGCCTTGAAACGATCTAGCTTCCAAATAGGCTAATACATGAAGGGAAGATGGATCGAGGTTGTCATCCTATGGATTTGGTGAGCAGCATGAAAATCTTACCCAGTGGACTGTCTCTAGGTCGAATTAGATTTCCGCTTTAGAGTCCACGAAATTCCTCAACGTGATGGTTGGAGACCTAAGGCGATAGAGTGAAAAGAGTCCAGTAGTTGTCGGATGATGTTCCGCATTTGGAGCTTCAAAATTCTGCGTGTAAATCAAAACTGACCAAGGAGGACACAGTAACGCTTAAACTAGGCAGTGCGAAATGTTACAAGGACGAGGTGAGCTTTTTCACGAAAAGTGATTCAACTTAGATGACTCCGGTGGTTTGAACTAGTCCTGGTACAACCAACGGACGGTAACTAAGTACTTTGCCTCACATTAATGCAACAAAATAACTCTCCCGGTTGGTACAGATTATCTTTCAAATGGAACATTGGAATTCCTGGCGATCAAGATATCATTTTCATAACATCCGAGAACTATTTGTTGCCTTTTCAAAAAGACAAGGAGGGGAAAGTAGGAAGAAAGCTGACAAGAAAGTGCATTCATATACACACTAAGTTGGCTAAAATCATTTGAATTGTTGACAACATTACTCTATTCACTAATAATAGTAAGGCAACGGTGTTGAAACACCGAAAATCTTCGCGCATCTGCTCTCAATGGTCATGTTTCGTAGCAGTGTAAAGTCGACTTTGGTCGATAAGCGAACCTCAGGCCGACACCATAGGTGCCCCAAATTGGTGAATGCCAATCAAGCAATTTGCATACGCGAAGACAATTTATACAATATACGACCACTATGAGATAAAACCACCCAATCGACTACATTTACCGTCTTCACCCAATTCTTCCTCTGCAAGAACAGTGTTCGGCTACAAGCCAATTCAGTCTTGCAACAGCATTCTACACTTCAAATGTGCAAACCGTAACCTAAACACATCTACGCTATCGTTCAAATAGTCCAGGGGACCCTATAGCTTACCTGGGTGTTTATTTAAGAACACAACAGTGTCTGTGTATCCCAAGTTAAACAGCTTCCTATCAGGGCAAATATCAGTGTCAACATCTTCAATGAAAGTGCGAGGAAAAAAGATGAATGAGGACCATTCTCGGGAGAAAATATCTGCGAGCATGAGCTCGGCTTCGGCTGTTTGAATACAAAGAGACCGATAAGTGAATCCAACACCAGTTGGAGATCAAGAAATACAGATACAGAAGATGCGCTCTGTTCTAAAATTTCAGCAAAGTTAACATTTGGTGAAAAAAATTTCGACACGGTCGAAATTCATTACATTTTTAGCGTACACCGTTCGCAAGTTCTAGATAACTGGCGGAGAACAATGCCCATACGTAGTTTGGACGTGATGTTTACCAAACTAACTAATCTGTGATCTTCACAAGAGAACCTATCATATGCCTTAGAAATCGGTACAATCACCGATTCGCATTGGTACTAATGGATCCGTTCCGTTGATCTTTAGAGCATTGTTAACTTCGATTTTAACACTCCTCTAAGGCCTTTGAGGAAGGATGGAGGCAACTCATCTAGTCTAGCTGTCTTATGCATTTTAAGAAAACCTATCCCCCTGATGGCTTCCATTTTTGATGAGGAATTGATATCTATCTCCGTTGCATCACCCGCTGGAGTAAGTTGTAGGTATACCGTGAAAGTGGGTCAGAAAAATAATCCCAAAAGTGGTCTTGCCCAACCCTCGAGGGAGTGAATCAAGAAACCTTAGGATTCCTCAATCACATTGCTTACTCTTTGCCTTCGAGGACCAGCACACGTAATCAATCAGTAAGGGTCACAGCTAATTCGGTTGATCAGTCTTAAATTTCCTGACATTTTTAAGTCCACCACTATTCACGATCATTTCTCGGGCTACTGGTCAGTTGACGTAGATGACTAACTAACTAACGTTACTCTTCAAGTGTGGCACTTCAGGCACGGTGTTTTTAAAACCACTCGTGAAATCCATGCATGATAGGTTTGCTGTACTTCCAAAGTGAAAAAGATAAATCACCAAATCATGCAAACAATCTACTGAAAGCTACGCACCCGACATGAAAATATAAGTGTTTGGTACTCATTTATTTATTTCGCAATCCGTCAAAAAGCGAACGGTTTTCACTGAAAACTGATCGTGGTAATACACAAAAACTAGTGACTAATTATTTTGAGCACCGGAGCATTCTATCAGGCGCAATCGAACTACTCCACTGAGAATGCATTATTTCTATTCGCTGTTTTCTTACTACCTACTAGTCAGTAACCGAGCCATACATCGAACAATTTTCGTCTTCACAATTTCACTGGTTCGATCTCGTGACTTCAGATCGATGGATGAGCAAGTACGTTGTTCTCCATTAGGACCATCAAGTAACAGCTGCGTATCCGTCGTGAATTTATGTTAAACTTTTATAGCAACTGATGGTTGGTATTACTGATACTACGTCAACAGCTACCTTTGTTGTGACACAACAGAAAAGCTCGATTGTCCTACGGTATTCATTGGGTTCGGAGAGCATAAGTTCCAAATCAAGAACTACCGATTTAAGACCTACACCACAGACAATCTGTCTTGCATTTCGTCGTGGAATACTGGAAATCATACTGAAAACGATACTACTTCCATGATATGCGTGCGGCATGGGTACAGTGGAAAGGGTAAGTTACAAAGTCGCTAGGATCCACTTCGTGGGGGAGGAACCGGTAACTACAGACCTGGCATTTGGGGTGAGACAGAGTAACATGAGGCCCCAATTTGTCATCTACCGCCAAAGTAACTGGAGGATCTGGGATACGAACGTCTGACATTAGTCGTGTAAGAAGCCTAATTAACTGGACCAGCAACAGTCAGAAAAGCCAGGCCAAAGAGTGAAGTCACTAGTCGTAAGTAGACTACTTCTTTTCAATGGATATAAAAATTTGTTTTGGTCGGAGCTCAGGTATATTATTTTCACGGGCTACCTGATCGCTGAGCTGGGTGCTTACATCACATGCTTTTCATCACGTTTTTAACAACGTGACGATGTTGTCTCACTTAAGATCTAAACATGAGACTCAGCGATCAGAACTACAAAAGTCAATCCCCCTCTATGCGTAATCAGAAGCTATCACCCACGTTGCGAATTGCGACATTTGGATTAGCTTTGTGAGCTTCTTTTGTTTGGAGCTGTCACCCAAACTAATGCTTTGAATGTATTCCTTACTATAATTCGCATCAGCAGTTATTCGACCAATTTTGAAAAAATACATCAACTATGATTAAATTCCCGCTTGAACCAAATATGAACGAATAGCGAAGAACCTAAATTAATTCCGCCAATAAGTAGCAGAACAAACTTGTTCGTTCAGGGGGCGGTAGTCTATCCGATGACTTTTCCTCTCGTCAACCAGGGGTTTTCTTGTAATTCGATGGTTGTATGCAGTTTGTGATTCATCACGGTAATCCATCGATGTGCAAGAAATCCACTAACAACGGTCAAACTGTACGTGGCAGGAAATGAATAGAAATGCTATACCGTAATGAGATCGCAATCGGTTCGGCCAGCAAAATGTGTCGGAGCCGACAGAAACGTAATTTGTCGGCAATGAACTTACAGAAAGTTCCTCGTTTGGAACCTGAAGCCCCATAAGCGATATAGGCATCATAGGAAGTCTCTCCTGAGGTTAGGATGAGCAAATCAGCAACTGAATCTCCATTGAAATCGGCCGGTGAAACCACGCGAATTGGTTTGTCCAGTCCAGGATCTAGCAACAGAATTGGGTCAGGTAGACTGGGACTTTTGGGTTCACTGAAGGAGAAAATCGACTGTCTGGGTGGTGAGACTGAGGCATATAACTTTTGGCCAGTTGCATCAAGCAGAATCACATCCATTCGACGATCCGCGTTTAGGTCAACAAAAGCGGCTAACTGATAGCCAGTCCAAGAGATAGCCGTGGTAAAAGTAGATCCAGAAGGGCCGCTTGTAGTGGACGGTTCTGCTATGATTCCAGCCGTGTTCAATAATAAAAACCCAGTCCATAATAACACACCAGACGACCAGCGTATCCCGTGAAGTCCAGGCATTATCCCAGTGTCAACATAAGTCTGCCGTCCGTCAAGTCAGGTATCTCAAGCACTGAAGTAGAGTATGAATCCAGTTGATGCGCAAATTTACCATACTGCACCAATGTAAACCAGTAAAAAGGTGAGAGATAGAAAGGTAGTTGAAAGAGAGGTACACACACACTAACTGCAGTCGGATGAGTACACATACACAATCACAACAACCCAAAGCAGTTTTCTGACACATGCTTCTGTTCATCAACTCGACAGTCACAGACACGTGTGCGAGCATACACACGTGCACTCATACGAACACGCGTGCGGTGTGACAATCGATACAATTTGATGATTCATAGTGCCCGTGTAGAAAAGGAACGAAATTAAGCGACCTACTGTTGAAACTTCACATAACACCACGGAAGGTGTCAAATACCAAGGCCAACCAGCTGAAAACTCAGACCGAAAATAGATTCAAGAAGTGAAAAGAGGAAGGCACAGTAGTGCCACCTATTATCAACAGAGATCCATTTTGCACATCTTGAAGATACCGACTCAATGACGACTTAGGGAACACTGCTTTTAGGGTTACCGTGCTTCTTCTCCTATATGATATGACGAACCGAAAGCACCTGCATCTATTGGCGAGCATGCGCCACCAATTCCGAAAATGAAAATGTACTTCCCGATGGTTTAAACAAATCAGTTTCTGAAATTGCAGTGCTTCGGGCGGGGGACACTCCAAAAGTCTCAGTTTGACCCTTGTTAAGTGTTTTCGGGGCCCGAAATGGCTACTCTCTCTGAACGCCCATTGAATTTCCCAGATGACCTTTGTTTAGGGAGTATTACACAATATCCTCTAGTACAGAAAACGTCAAAACCAAAATACGAGGATGGAAGTGAATGCTCTGCGATCTCCATCGGGCTGGCTGGTCCTTGATAGTCAGTACAGATTAGGCGGATAAACCTCGATTTCCAACTAAAGGCGATGACAAGTGGCAACTTACTGTTACCCGGGCTCAGTAATGCACTTGCCTTATTGTGACTTTATGTGGTTCTATGCCGCTCTAAGTTTCAGCGTCACGGTGGCCGGTCTCTTCCACGTAGTGGGTTCTAGCAGCTAAGAGGTACACTCCTTAGACTGAACTCTTGATTCAAGTATGTTATATATATACATATATATATGGTGTGACGTATCGGATCATCAGAATGGAAGACCCGTTGGAAAATAAACACCAGACTCAAAGTTGTAAAAAAAGCCGCGGTGATGGCTGTCACACACACACACGGCTGTGTGGTAACACGGCTAGGAGAGTTGTTCAATCCACTGAACTAAGAACATTTGAAAAAAAGCGTAGTAAAGGTGGGGAGAAACCTCCCAACCAGCAAACAAGCAGGGATCAACAACGATAACCAAAGGAGCAAACGAGTTCGAGACTTTGAGAGCTGTATTTCATTTTTTCCTCAGAACAGCAGATGGCAAGAAAAGTCGAACCGAGTCATTTAAAACGAGAAAAAATGATCGAATAAGGACCGGTTTGAACGGTTGCATGGAAAAAAAAATGACTGTACAATTAGTTTCACAAATTGTAGACTGCGGTGATAAACAGACCACGTCTAAATTTTGAAATCACAGTGACGGCGGTGAATACAATGGGATGTCAGACCACAGAAATACAAAAATAGACCAAAATATTACACATCGTATTAGGAAACTGTGGACGGCAGGATGTAGAACATAGGAAAAGAAGAAATCGGTTTAGTACGTTCGCCACGAATAGATAAAGTAAGCAACCGCAGCAACTATTAGTGCGCCCAGATACAACGGATTTATCTGCCTTTTGGACTTGATCGGTCGAGTGGGTCGAACAGACCGAGTGACGTTTTTCCGAGTCATACGCTGATTGGCCAGCTCTGTCAACTGCTCCGGTGGGACAGCAATGTAGAACTTGATGGCATATCTAACTAATTCCTCAACTGGATGTTTCTTGGGTAATCGGAGTAGGGTGTGGTGCAACATACCAAAATCATCCGTCGTGGAATGTACCTCTTCATCGCTTCGGATAATGACCTATAAAATCACAACAAACTTCGTTAACAGAGCACTCACTTTGAGAACCAATACAATACAATACAACAATCGGAGTGATCACATGATTTTGACTACTGAGTGCCATCCCGCTTCTCAAAGACCAATCACAATTCGCTATCAATAAAAAGGAAAAAAATACCTCAAAAACTGATGCTAATCGGCCGATTTACCTCCAAACAAAGGAAGCATTACTGGTGAGCAGTCAGACGACAATGCAGTATCAATCCCATTAGCATTAATTAGATGATACTCTGCAAACGCTCGAAAATGAATGACGGTGCACTCGCAAAGTATGACGGTACTGCGTGCGTTGAAAATTTGTCGTATGTGAACAGAACAGTTCCTAAATGGTTGAATTTTAGACGCAGCGCTTTAATGAAGACGCCAATTTTTCAAATCAAATTTATTTCGTTACAATGCTAGAGCAATAAGAACACTACAATTCGTCGGCGTCGATTGCCTTCGAGGTTACACGTAAAACCTAGATGGGATCTTTTTGACCGGCGGTGGTCAAACGGATTAGGACCTTGTCACCGAAAAGGTCAGAGGTTCGAACTTCAGATCCGCCAATCAATTCGGCGGCAGATGACAACGACTCGTTATCGCACCTAACCTAATGAGACTTTACGTAGCGTCACGCCATCCAAAGTTTCAGGGTTAAAGTTGCCTGTCCCTCCCCCCTCACCCTATGGTGGGCCCTAGTGGCTATCGGACATGCCGATTCCAGTAACATTGACGCGTGAAGCGTCATAAGAAATTATAATTCATCAAATAAAAACCAGCAATGCTAACATAAAAATTCATATCATTGATAGGATAGTCCTGCTGGTTACGACCATGACGCTCACCATCATTTTGCATTTCATTTGGAAGTGATATCCATTAAATTCCCCCACCGTCGCCATGCTTGATCAACTTCTAAGGGAGATATCCGAAATTCGAACGGACGACAGCGCTGACCCCCTTACCTAACCCCAAGATTTATGCTATCCAAATATCCCACCGACCTGAAACCGATATATATATATTCATATATATATATATATATATTTACAAAACAAAAAAATTGCCTGTTTCCATCACGCGACTTGAGTCTTAAGTTTCTTTTTGTACCTTTAGAGTACTTAATCTCCACGGATATTACACAGCACTCGGTTTTGAACCGAATCTTTTGGCTTCGGTAACCAACGAAAATCTTCATCCGTTGCGCACCAACCGAAGACAGAGCTAGTTTTTCCATCCCCCTACGTTAAACGATGATTTGACAGTCACTCAATTTTTCCAATCTTGTTAGCAGAGTACGTGAACTGAGACACAAAAAACATAGGTTGAGCATGTTCAAGTCAAAAAGCGGTCACAGGACGAGTGTTTGCACCCAACACTCAACAGGTCCCAAGTTTCCTACCCGGCCTGGGTTGCATTGATCAAATATTTATTCTGCGATAAATATTAATACAGGCAAGTCTGCCACAGGACCATGACTTGTGGCTTGATCCAAAAGCGCTGTTCGACTAAGTTATTCGTGCAATTCTGTGGCGCTTACATTCACTAAAGGATATACCGGAGAAATCAATTTTATTTGTCTAATTTCTGTAAGAGAATACCTGAAGCACAGTAGATGCTCACGGCTATCTTCCAGCTGAGTTCATCAAGAGGAATGGTGCCTAGAGTTGCCCCTTTCACCCCTTCTTCTCAACTTTGTCACAGAGGTGATACTGAAAATCGCCTTATCTCCATCTGAGAATATTGGCATTGATAATAGCACGCACAGGGAAATGTCTGGATTAGAATATGAGGATGTTGTGCAACTGGGCGAAGATCCAAGTAGATTGCAGACTTTTCCTCCACCGCCTGAACGACAGTGCAGATGTTTATGTAACGTTTTACACCTTCGACCTGCAAAATGCTATTGCAGGATTAGACTGATTCGAAACAGAACCTACGGAGGAGTTGAGCGAAGTGAGCAAGACTGAACTTTGGGCAGTCATATCAACTGGTTATCGTACGCTGGACAAAGTGTCTTCGTGCACGCAAAAGGCTAGATTGGCATTCGCCAATTTGAGGCAGATGTGGTGTTGGCAAGACATTCACACTTATTGACCGAAGGATGAGTGAACACAGCAGCAGTAGGGTCGGTCCTCCTATACGGCCCAGAAAAATGATCGTTGAGGACAGATATGCAAAGACTTCCGGTGTTCGCAGTATTGGTAGAATATGATGACAGAATTCTGCGAGTAACCCAGAAATTAGACGTAAGGTGCTTTATAAGAGGCGCTGAATGTGAGTACGTTGAGGTGGCTGGGGCACAATTCAGAATGCCCAAAGAACGATTGCTTCGTTGTACGTTGTAGTCCGAGGCAGGTGATGGCTGGAAGATGGATCGAGGTTGCCAGTCGGTGACATGGCAAAAGGTATGAAAACCTTAACCAGTGGACTGCCCAGTGTGTGTGTGCGTGTGTATGTGTGTAGTTAGACTGCCCGGGTGGGGTGCATGAAATCTTCCCAAGCCGCCGTTAAAGACAATCGGTAGTATGGCCTGGTGTTGCAGTCAGCGGTGCTCTTGGATTCAAAATCTTTCTTCTCCTATATAGCTGCTCAATTTACTATTTCGCAGCCGATCCTTCACTAATTCTCGTTCAGCTTTTCTTTTCTGAGTAGACGGTGCCATGGTGTAGGAATAAAAATCGGAGCACATTGGTGCAAAGTTAACGGTTATAAGACAAACTGAATCGGGAATAAAACGACGCATCTCGTCATTGCTTGCTTGTTTAGACAAGATTTAAGTAATGGTAGGTCTGACGGAATTGTCCAACCAGGTGACGTAACCGTAGAGAGCTGTAGCACTGTACGCACATGATTGAGGGAAATCCGGATGTAACTGGGACACCACAGATGTTTCAGGCTTGCGAAAGATACTCGGGCTCTTTCTATTCGTGAGGTTACCCCTCAACATCACAATCGGCTGAAATGAGGCTGTAGAAATGCTCAATGCTATCGTCTACCCCACCACAGAGGATGGATGCAGACGTCCGCTTGGGTAGGATATTGGACTTCGGAAATGCAAAGCGCAAATCACATAGATTTCTCAATGACCAAGCGCATCATAATGTGTTGAACCATCTGCGCTCAGCAAGAGTATCACCAGCATACCCAAAATCAAAAACTCTGTCTCCTGGGAGGATCTGTATCCCGCGATAAGGCTAACTGGGAAAAGCGTTCTCTAGAGCAACCCCCATAACAAAGTTGCAAAAAAAGGAACATGGAGTAGTCTTGTACCACTCCACTGGAGGGTAGCAAAAGCTAGCCATAAGCCCTAACCGAAAATATGGCGACACAACTTGAAAACCGACACACTTCTCACGTATGCCATTCCTCAACAAACAGCATCACAGTGCACATCTCTGTCGGTGGAGTCGTAGGTGACTCGAACGCTTAACATGATCATCGGCCTCTGGGAAGCAAAACGATGCTATGACAACTGACGCTTGTAGTTTGCGAAGCCACTTTGGTTTTTCTCTCACTATCATTCGGCACTGTTAGGCAGCAACCAAAACCGGAGCACGTTCGTACAACGTTGACGGCTGCACGACTAAAATTAAAGATCCAGAATTCCACCAAACGAATGTCAAGCCAGCAGAATGCAAATCATTCGTGATAAGCGACAAGGCTTCAGAAAACTGGTAAGCGCATCAGAACAGCCTAAACGCATCATGCGTTTCGATTCCATGTATAATCATGGAGCAGACTAATGCGAGGTTGGAGTTGGTGCAAGGTCCCAAAAAGATAAGCAGCCCCGCAAACAACCCGCTAACTGGGACTTGGTCGACCTGGATTTATCGATGACACGAAGAGTGCACACCAGGTGACGTACCGGTGAGTAAAACGTATGAAGATCGTACTAACGAGGAACAATGGGTGGTCTGGGCACAGCTAACGACCGTCCCCGTTTTCTGAAAGACAGAAATCGAGACCAAAAGGGTCCTCCAGATGCGCATTATGGGAGATAGCCGACCTACTCTAGCACTCGTGTCTCCTACTAAAATCACAAAATCATAGTTTTGCTTTGCGTAAGAGATTGTGCAGCTTTTACTGGAAAATACCTTTGGCTGCATGATACAAAATCAGTAGGACCACAAGCCGAGGCAACAACTGCGTGAGACGGTACGATGACCACTTGAACCTCTAAGTGTCACTGTGCACAGTCGATTGTCGACTGTGATCCAGTCAAGCAGTGCAACTTTGGCCTTCTTGGTGAGCCACATTGACGCGGGTTTAGGAATCTAGAAAAGCGGAAATAAAACTTCGCGGAAAGATTGAATGGGCATTGCAGTGGAATAGTACAGCTGAAGTTCTGAATGCGAGTGTCTTAATTACAACACATCCATGAGTGGGGCATTCAGTGTACGAGTTAAGCATCCCCTTGTTGTCTGTCCTGTACACATAAGCGTTTACATATAAAGGAACGGATGGTTCAAAATGGCATTGTGAACAAAGATGAACATAAGCTGACAGTAGAAAACTCGGAAGATATAGGCGCTAGGGGAAAAGGCATCAGAGAGAACAGGGACAAAACTGCCACTAGTAAGAGAGACTGCCACAGAGACTGCCACTAGTAAGACCGAATGTGTATGTATGAGGAATTCCAATCAATCAGTATAAGATTAGACATTCTTAATTGTGTATGCTGCGGGTAATTGCGCTACTCGGTTTACCGGTTTAGGATTAGGCTTTTCATCCGAGGACGCAGATCCAATATTCATTTAACAAAACCTGATCTGAAACGCAGCAGATTTTACCCGGACGAGCTGGTGGTTATACGAGTGGTTCCACTGTATCTTCTGATAAACCATTCCTAGCGAACGGCGCAAGGTAGAATGTGATAGTCTTATTCAGTTGGCGGCCTACAATTGTCTCATCGCAGGGCCACCAGGGAACTCCTGTGACATTTTATAGGGAGAACAATTGCCAGGCCCATCTTAGTCAGGGTTAACCACCAATTTTGGCGACCGCTCGCGACAAGTGGCATTCGGCTCTCCCAAAACCCACCTGGTATTAAAACAACTTGCACTGAGTACTCTACAAATAGCTTAACACAACGTAAACAGCATTTACTCGGTAACGCCATGCGAATTTAATTTGGCCGGTGGATAGTCACTGTATGGTCGGGAAAACAAGTATCTAACGAGAATCGCCGAGGATAGTACGTGAAATAAGGCAGCGCAGGTAGTTAAGCGTTAACTGTTAGCTCCTGCATTATTATAATAAGAACGGGAGCTAATTTCATTCGTTCAAAAAGTCTTTGGCGTGGCCTCATAACCCAGCTGATGTGACACCCGCCACTGGTGGCTGAGTTGATGCAAACAGCACGGAGGCAGACAAGATCGCATTTTTGAAACTATTTGAAAGAAGCAGCTAAACTGCGTAAAATTTTGGACTTGGAGGTCAATAGCCCTCTACCGTGCATCCTGTGGTAACGGACAAATTACATTTACAACGAAAAAAGTTGTACTCACCGCGACTGAGACGTAGATCAGCATCATCGGATCGGTAGCCAAAAACAAGTCAAACAATCGACGAACATCTGCCGTGTCTGGCAGAACATGAGCGAACCATGTAACAATCCAAGATAAAGCAAAGTCCGGTCCAAGGCCAACCATTTCCAATTTTTCGACTAACTTCGGGCGCAGGTGTCCCAGTAGAGCAAAAATCAATTGCATGTAGTCTACCGTACTAGACATGGACTCTTCCATGAATAAGCTAAAAAC
>LUCM01008032.1:0-14386 GCA_008360955.1 Fasciolopsis buskii
TAAAGGTGAGAAGGTAAATAGACAGGCCAATTGGTAAAATTGCTCTTAAAAGTAGATCGATAGACGGGTAGAATATGTGGTTAGCAGCATAAAGACCTTTAGTATAGGTCCAGTCGGGAGATGAATATGTGGCGGTCCAGGCTTGAGGCAAATATAGATAAAAAGTTCAGCGAGGAATGAGGTTAGAGGTCAATGGTCAAAAAACTTTAGGAAATATTTCAACGAGGAAAACGGTTCTAATTATGCTAAAAGTACTACAATAACAGTCTAATAACACTCTAAATTGCAAAAGAAAACAGCAAAAACAACTCACAGCAAAGTTGTCCTTTCCGACGTTGTTGAGTATCAGTATCCTCTCTCAGCTTACGAAAATGTTGGATCTGTCCCTCTCACTTTAATCACTTATCCATGTTCACACTTGTATAATCTGCATGCAACAATCGTGGCTGAACCCGGATGTCGCTGATTTCCTTGTGTCGAGAACTATCTTCAGATTTCATCGGAAGGACAGAGTTTTGGACAAGAGGAAGACTGGATGCGGTGTGACAACATACCTAAACTCCTTCTGGTATGGCAAGTCGGAAGTTGTTTATACGTACTCACTAAACGGAACTGGCTGTCCCGCAGCACAATACCATCCTCGGTTTTCTCGCAACATCAGCATCATCATGAATGGATACGTTGCTCATTTTGGCTCGCAACAAAATATCGCGTCCTTTTTCGTCCTGTTTCCAGTATTTATTATTTCACATCTTGAGGATAATCTTTTTATTATTGCAGGCGATTTAAGTCACGCATCAAACTTTCTACTGGCTGTCTTGGATTTCATTGATCTCTGCGTTTCTCCTACCAGAGGCGGTTCTATTTTGGATAAAGTTATCACCAAGCACCCTTACTTATTTTCTCAGGAATTGCGTGTTTAAACTTCAAGTAGTGATCACTATCTGCTTCTGTTAATGTCCGAGATGTACTCTAGGTCATCTTTTCATTCCTTCAGTCAAACAAATCTATCCCAGTTCGCCTCCGTAACTATTCATATAACAGCACTATCCTTCCTTATAGATCTCTTTCACTCGCATCTGCCTGATGACCATTTGAACTCCTACTCAATGACAACGTCAAACTCTTCACAGAGAAGTCCAATGCAGTCTTCGATATCTGCTCTCTTAAAAACATCACTTGCCTCATATGGCTTTATCTCATCCCAGAAACTGAAACCCTCAAGAACATGCAAAAAGCACTTCTAAAAATACCGTAATCACTCAAGCGCGGTTGCCGACAGCATTAATCCTGCTTTCATGTACTCTTTCATATGTACCCGGGTCATGTTTCTTCAGGGCGATGATATGACAGTTTCAAGATTTTCTGGCGAAGAGGTACTCGACCTTCTCCGCACCACTAAAGTTACCACAGGGGTTTTTCCTGACAGTCTGTCCTCAGCCCTTTAAGGCATGGTACTGTGGCTCTGCTTTATGGATTCGCTTCTCTACTTTACTCGTCACTGACCTCGTCTTTTATTCCTGACTTCTGGAAAGCCGTCACCATCATTCCCATCCCTAAATCTAGCAGTCCTATTGCCTTGGAAAACCCGCTCTCACTCTATGGCCTTAACAACTTCTGATCTAAAACTGATGGAACGTGCCAAACTTAAGCTCCTGCTTCCTTCTATATATCCTCCTGACGACCCTTTTGAGTTTGCCCATAAATGTGACAGGTGCATTTTGGATGCTGTGTTCTCCCTCATTCACTACATTTGTAAGTCATTGAACGCGTCAATGAAATCCCTACGTTGCGCCTTTCTAGAGTAATCGTTGGCATTTGACTCAGTTCCTCGGTCTCTTCTACTTCACAAACTGGAAACATTTGGTTGTCCCAGTTCTTCGTTAGCATGGCTGTCTGATTACTTTACTAACCGAATCCAGTGCACATAAATGGACAGAAAAACTTCAAAACCTTTGATTAACAACTCAGGCCTGCCACAGGGTGCTGTTCCTTCACCGTTTCTTTTCTGTACTTACATCAGCGGCTTGTCGACATGCTCACCCTGTCATCGGTTTAAGTATGCTCATGATGTTGCCCTCCATCGAGCCGTTTCAAACAATAATGAACTTTAAAGTTTTTCTAATAACCTATATTCTGTTTACGATTCGTCTGCACGATCTGGTTTAAATCTCACCACATCTGAGTATATCGAATGTCTGTTCACGCTCTCGGCCGGCCTAATCATCCGAAACGACTTCCATCACCACAAAACTTTTACCACCTTTGATTATGTGAAATATCTAGGGGTTACCATTGGTGGAAATCTGAATTGGACAAATCACATTTCTACCTGTGTAAAAACTGTTCGATGGTTGTTATTTCAAATCAGAACACTTTGGCACCAAAAGGTGAAACAAAGCATCATCTCCCGATTTGCATACCAATGTGTTTTTCTAATCCTTCTTTACTTTTCTCCCGTTATTTTTCCAGGTTTGCTCAAAAATGACTAAAATTCTTCATCGGGGACTATCAATTATTAGCCGGGAGTCTTTCATATCACCGGTTGAATTCTCTCTTTATCTGTGTGATCAATACTCATCAGCATGTGAGAAATTCGCTCGCAAAATTATTGCTGTCCCCACGCATTCTCTGCACAACCATCACCATGATCTACTTTTCCATCTGTACTTTTTAGAATTAATATCTGCGAGAAGTCCGATGTCTCATACTCGGCATGAATTTTGGCAAACCGTGACCGGGTTTCAGCCGAATTCCTGAACAGCCTGCCACAATGTGTTATGACTATTCCTGGATGAGTTCATTTATGTATTTTACGAGGCGATGAGTTAATGTTTATCTTATCTGTTCATTCCCCCCTCCGACTAATTTATTTTTTGCCCCATATTTTTGCCTGTAATGCGACATTATTGATTGTACGCAAACGTTTATACAATGAAATACAGTACAATGTTTTGTTCTACCATTTATTAAAATTATTCACCTTTTCCATGAATCAATTCAACATCACCGACCATTTCGATCCGCTTGAGCTGACTTCTGCCCATCGGTCTCTTTTGTGGCGGTCATTCTCGGGACATTTAAAAGCACGTATGACCCTGTGGTTTTATTTCTTGCTATTATTATTATTTGACTCAGCTAGTTCATTTCTCGATAGTGACTTCACATTGTAATTTGTCTATTGGCCTGCGACTTGGTAGAATTTACTCCGGCTTGGAAATTTGGCTGATTCTTCTGCTAAATGATCTGCTGAGATAAAGTTTATTTGCCGGGGACCTGGAAAAGCTTGCCGAGTGGGTTGTCCTCATGCAAGAATTGTGGGTCATCACCGGGCTGATGCTGCCAAGTCGACGTTATGGGCACTGCACTAAAACTGTTATGCAGGTTACTCATCTCCTTAACCTTCCTTTACACTAACAATGATAGGTACGATTGACTGACCGATGGCGGAGCTGCTTACTATCCCAGGACCATTCGCCACAAAGTGCCGGGTTTCTTTCTTCTACCACCAGCAAATCACCAGCCAGGTAACCTTCCGCGCCCGAGAACTTATTGACAGGGATTTCTCACTCATAGCAATAAGCAAATTCTCGATGACCCAAGGAAACTCCATTTGGCCCGCGCACAATAAACTCGTTCGGGGGTGATAAGCCCCGGGAAGAATTCGAAAGTCAGCCACCAAATTCATTTGGGGGTCAATCAATTGCCATACCCAGCCAGGTTCTCCAAAACCACCCTGGATCTCCTTGACTTAAGGCGCGCCCAAGGTAAGCTCTCTCTGGTGAACCATCTTTCCACATTAGGTAAACCAGAAAAATGCTTTGTCCCCTCCTTGCCCTATTCGTAAATGGGGCAACTGGGAAATTTTCTCAAGCCGAGGCCTCGAAATTTCTATGCAGGACTTTACGTACATATCAGTGTTATCTACATTGAACTCAGTGCCTAGGGAGGTCGCAAAACCAGAAAGCAAATACTTTTTGAGAAAAACTGGACATTTGTTCTGACCCAACAAAGTCGTATCATCAAGCCTCCGGTCGAACCGGGATGAAGCGAAATCGTAAAGACTGAACGGATTTGCCCACCACATTTATTGCTTAGCCGCCTGTCTAGTTTAGCACTGTCAAAACTCTGATTATCTGCAGTGTCACGGTATGGATTCCACCTTGTCGCCTCGAGCCTTGCTCGTTTCTTCTTGGTTCTTACCCATACAGAAGCAGAAAAAGCTAATGGATTACAGGAGCGAGCTTCGTTGCCTTGAACCGGGTAATAATACATGACTTCGATGCTTCTGCTGGCTGATCTGCAGGCTTTCGACACAAATCTTTTTACTTTCTATTTTTTAATCTCCTTCATTAATGAAATGAAAATATAGATAATGTTTTAGGAAGGGGGCCACGGCCAGCAGAGGGCTGCCAATTGGGGATGCTGACAGGCGAGGGGAGGATTCGACCGAGCGACCTTCCTTTCTAAACGTCCTAACCTTATCTGTCTGGCAACCATCGGTCTGGATACTGAAATGCGCAAATGACTTCCGTGGGTTGAAGTTTTACTGTCGCATTGGGGAATTATTTCGGAATCGCCAATGAGGTATTTCAGATGGTTGGCCAGTTTCCGCTTACCTTCTCAAAAGTGATTTGATTAACATCCTGAGGTCTTTCATAATTGTATTCATCGCTGGGGAAGAAGTGTTTAGGTAGGCTTGAGACGACACCTTAGGAAACGATACTAATTTGTCTTAAATTGAACAATTTAATACGCCTTACTACAACGCATCAAAAGTCAAAATAATTTTAACATTAATTCATTTAATAAAAAAATCGTCTTGGAATCTAAGTCTCGTGGAGTTTTAGACTGGCCGACCGTTTCCATGAGGCCGCAATTAAACCCAGGAGAAGGGGTGGAATATTGACAGCCCCGTTGTAGATAAATCTGCGGATCACTGATAGGTTGAAATTTTGAGAGCCCTGGATTTTCACAGTGAATTTGTTCAACACGCATCTTAGTCTTTTCCTCCTCTTTTGTTTTTTCCACCTGTTCCAATAATCTTGGCCTCAGCCGCCGACGATGCCTCACCTCCAATCAGACGGGAAGTAAAGGCTGCATCGCAAATGCCCCTTGCGGGAGAAATCAGAAGTCTTCGCCTTGAGACTGAAGCCCAAGAAAGTGAGCTACCTCGAGGGAAGCTTATAATTTCGGTCACCCAGCTGTTTGAACTGCAAATTAGGCTACATCTACTTATATAAAAGCTCTTTCCCAACAGCGATCTCCAACTGCGGACTGCAGAAGGAGGCAACAAGCGGGCACCCTTTTGGGAGCTACCAAAATCGTCAGTTTACCTCGGCTGTCTCTAAACATGACAGCCAAACCGTTTTTGACAAGCTTGCTTGAGACATTCAACCATTTTTGGCCGCTGCTAGAAAGTATAGAATCACAGCAAGGATTCTGGCGGAGTTTTATATCAGCGAGGAGGCAGCGCACTCAAAAAAGCAAAGCGAGTTAGCATCTGAAATATTTGCTGGCCTACCACTTCACCCAGCGAATGCTGGCAATTCTAAGTGGTTTGGCCTTAGCATCACCGGTCGCATGTTGGCAATAAATGCCGCAAAATCAAACGAGAACCCTCGAAAATGTTTTCCAACCCTTGTTTTCCCCAAAACTCGCAGTGAAATTTGCTTGCTTATAAACCTCAATTTTCAGCGGACTGCTTTAGACTATCCGGTCATCATAGTCCTTATAAACTTTGTGCAACTTCCAGAATGAATGAAAATTCATTCCGCATTCTTTTGTTCGTTCCTTTGCCCATACCATATTATTCCTGCCCGCTGTGCTCGCGAAGACGCTGATTTTGGATATCCTCTAATTTCTGCTCGACGTACGTGCACCTTCCTGTTCCAGTTTTGGTCACGTTTTTAAACCGTAGCCAATCCTTTCCTCTGCACCGGCGTTTGGCTATCATGCTCAGGCAAGTATTTCGTGGAAATGAGCAAACTTTCAAAATCGATTGTATTTGCGCAAACCACTGGGCAGTTAATTCTATTTATTCCACCTAATCGGGCCTTCATTTTTACGCAGAGCTTTCTGAATACCTTTAGGCCGGATATTGACAGAGGCTCACTGTCAACAGTATGATTGTCGGTCATAATTCATAACCAATAAATAGTACCTTAGAATTTCCGAGGCAGTCGTATTCTCCCTTGGGGTTTGCATACAAGTCTGCGACGTCTTTCTTCAAAGTTTTCAGGCTCTATCCAGAACGTGGAAGATTCATTTTGAGCTAATCCGTGCTATGAATCGCCAACTGACTTCATCCGGGCCAAGACTCATGTGTTTTGTCTTTGAACCTAAATTCCAAGCATAATTAAAAATTAACCAAAGGGCGCCAGCCAAAAATTAGAGAGAATTTCAGGGTAAAACGCCAGCCTCTTGGTGAATCACCTAACGGGGAATCGAAACCATAACCAGGATCCACAAAATGGGTTCTTCGGACAGCCATCCCCATAATGTGCACCCCAAGGTAATCCGCTCCCGCTAACCGGTCTCCCTCCTTTTCTAGGGGTAAACGTGCCACTTAGAGGGGTGCGGCATAAGACCACGATATAATTCTCGTTTTATGGCTTCCAAGACCCATTTCAGTCTCTACCCAATGTAAAAATAGGCCATATCTGAAGGGCGCCTTCCGACTTGCCTCGCCACCAATTTCTTAAGCCTCACAAGCTAGTGCATATATCTTGCAGCGGACACAAAATTGAACTCAGAAGGTGTCACTATGGAGTAACTAAGTTCAGGACCTCCTGAAGACGAATCGAAGGTAGGAGGATGCATCATTGCACTAAATGCCTCCCTGGTAAGGTCTTATTTTGTTCCAGGAACTTCCAGCTTCTGACCGATGCGATCAAAACCCTGCCAACTTCAGCGACTGGGACGTTCAAACTCCAAACCTCTGACAGACCCGCCGTCTCTGAGCCCCGGAGATACATCCAACTAGACAATAGAAAAACAGAATAAGTATCCCTATTTGTCCAGATTGTTCCTTCGGTTGAACCTTTTCTTTTCTTGCTTGCCACGAGTAGTTATAATTTTCCTGAAGAGTGCTGGATACACCAACTCCTGAGAAGCGCTCTCCTAAAATCCTGCATAATTCCGGCCTCTGAGAAGGAATGAGCACAACGTGTGTCATACTTAATCCGCTTCCCCCAGGGCCAGCTGGTTTCGCTTTGAGGCCTACTAATCTTTAAATTCAAATTGTTCGTGGAGCTAACCACACCTCACGTGCCACTGGGTAGGATAAATCACGGGGTACCGTTTTGCGACCGCATGGCCCAAAGGTCTCCGGTCAGTGAGGATCACAGATCAGTGAGCTCCAATAAACAGGCCAAAGGATGATTTTATGAAACTCGGAGGAGTTGGACAAAATACACTAGGAAACGGACAAACTCAAAGGAACACTTCCGGAACTTGGCCCCACCAAAATGCCAGCGTATAACCTGCTCCCGTGTTTCACTGGAAGCTTCTGGAAGAAACACTTCCGGCCGTACGCACATCGCCTCAATTCCATACGGAGAGGACAAAGTGCCCTGAGCTCACATGAAATAAGGACCAAACAAAAATTCAAGAGTCATTTCACGGACAGCCAGAGTATGTTCACTCTGGTGGAACACCTACAACATACAACAAGATAGGTCCCAATTTGGTGCTGGATTTAGCAGATGGCTCCTCGGCGGCCCTCCGGTCGAAATCATTTAAACCCACTACCTTCATATCTTCATTATAATAAATACCCCAGAGGTCGCTTAGCCCAACTACTCCACTGGAAAATCTTCGCAGCAGGAACGTAGTCAAACCACTTCATTTAAGTAAGGTCAAGGCCTAAAGGGCGAAAACCCTTGGTTTCGTTAGGTCATTTCGGATGCAACCGCTTATGCTAAAATACCGGGAACTTTCCTTTCTTCATAAGCCCGTCTGTTCTATCCTCGGTTAGATAAACGCGGTTATTCGTAGTCGTGAAAAAAACTGTCGTCACACCTATTTTATAAAAGTTCTGGCCGATAAGCTGTACGTACCTACAACCAATTCAGTTTAACTTTTATTCCAGGCGAAATAGTTGAGAACATCGTCAGCGGTGAAATTCTCTCCCAATTGCGTGAAGATAAATGATATCTCTGTCTCATTAGGGATTCACCAAGTAGCATTAGGTTCACCAAGATGGTCCCCGTGGTAGGCACCGGATACATGCCTGCGATGATGATAAGCCTACCCACGCAATCCTCATTGACTCCGAAATACAGCCGCCTGATATGCCTGTACTGAAACTCACGTTTTACGGGATAACCCATCGATTAAAATCCCTAACTTTATTTTACCTGTTCGGCTGAATCTCCCTCTGAGTTGGTACCTCATTTAAAGTGGCAACACCAATGAACCCTATTGCACCGCGCGACTCATTTCGTGACTCAACACTTGCAGAAATTGTCATAAACCAGTTCCCAAAGGCATGCTCGAGACAAGATGATATATTTAAATAAGCATGATGCAAAAGAAACCGGAAGAAATTTCTATACAAAGGTGAATGCAATAATGAAAGGAAGAGGAAAAGCGCCTAATTTATATGACCACTGGAACCAAGTAAGGCTAGCCCATAGATATTGTCGTCTGATCTGAATAACCAGACGTTAATTTCCAGTTGGTTTGAGTGCATCAACTTGAAACGGTCTGGTGCAGAAACGAGGACTATCATCCTCAAAAAGAAGGCTCAAGAATGAACAAAAATATGCCTTCAAACACATGAATGCACGATGGATAAATCGGCAGAAACAGTGATCGTATGCTGGAATTATTCCAAGGGCTACTGTTAAATAAGCGGAATCCGAGTAAGTACATTTTCAAGGTAAACCAGGTCAACAGCAAACACAGAAGACGAAACGTGTGCAAGATTGCCAACATGTTTTGGGCTGGTGTAGAAGAAGAATTAAATAATGAGAAGGAATGCACTGGTAAAGGATGCAGCCGTTAAGCAAATTATTACGTATTAAGTAGATTACAAATAAGGAAGTTTTGTGACATTTGTAAGACGAAAATGGATGAAGGAATAATGCGGTGTAATTGAAATGGAAGACCCCATGATTCAATTAAACGTTAATAACATAATTATGCAGTTGTGAATGTAGTATTGTTATAAGTAGTTGACAGATAGGATAAAGCCATGACGTTGACTAAAAGCAAGGTGTCACATTTACTGGGATGTTTGCAAGAGAGCTGGGGTGGGCAGGACGGTAAGCATGCTGAAATTGTCAGCCCTAACAACACATTGAGCTAATGTGTCATGAGTAGTGTTATGTGCTGGAGCGACGTGATAACATTGTGGCTTTGATTTGCGTCTCATCAGTTTCTCTATTGGTAAGCTGTGTCCTTGCCATCGGCGTAGTCAAGAGCCCAATAGGGAACCTCACTGAATGTGGGCAAGTTTCAGGCGGCCACCAGCCAGGTCTGATGGCTCATGTGAATTGTTCAGTATCTGGACGACGATAGTCCCAGCCATTGATCCTTTCCGGCAATTAGGGAATGCAAAATGACAGGGAAAGGGGTTTCGGCTGTAAGATAGCCATGAGGAACAAACGATAGAAAAAGGGTTCAGAATTCACGATACAGGAGACTGAGGTCGTTTTGCACTGCATGCCGGAGCCTACCCATTTTCAACCAGTGACAGCAACATTGTATGCTGCTAAGCGATGCAAAATTACTGCAGGCTAAATTGTTTCCTTTCGGAAAATCCATAGAAATGTGTTGCCTCCAGGCATCGAGGTACTTCAACCCTCGAAGTCTGCCATGACCGCGTCCGACCATATCTGTAACCCCACTTCTTTAGCTAGATTTTGCGTACTTTAAGTTTTGCCCATGCTCAAATTATGTCATTCCTTTGTCTCCCATTCAGTATGCATGATATTTGTGCACAATTATACAAATAGCAAATCGCTCGCGCGCGAATGATGAAAACGTTATCCGTTTAAACATGAGCGTCAAATCACCTGAGGCGTACCAAATATTACAAAACCAAGTACTGTTGCGTGCAAACTTCTAGTCAGGGTCAGACTATCGGTTTTCGGAGCGTCATTAAGTCCGCCGTATCCAAACTTCGCAAAGTGCTATTCAGTCAGGATTTCTGTAAAGGCAAAAGAAATGGCTGGAAGGCGCAACCTCAATATGTATCACAATTTGACACCGAGGCTGCTGCAAAATGAGCGAGGACTGTTGGGACAGGAAAAACCGATAAAAAGTGAGTGGCGACAGATAGATAAACAAAGACGGAAATAAAAAAACACTTTTTGCAAAATGGCTCGGTTAGAGTCAGCAGTTAGAGCAAATTTTTTAAAGTTTTACTCGTTCGCAACAGTTTTCCTGGTTTGTCTGCTTGGTGTAATTGAATGTGATTCTTCAATCTTCGACCCGGGGCAAAAAAGTAAGAGTTCCAAGAGCAATAAGCTGACATTTGTCTAAAAGAGGGAGAACAGTCCCGCGCGGCACCATCCGGGGAAACAAAATGGCAGGTAATGGATGAGCGCTCGACTAGTTCATGTGCATCAACATAATGGTGAAGAGGTCATGGAGAGATATTTGGAAGCTCTTATTTTTTGGTCGACAAATCCTTTTTTGAAAGTGAATGCGGGTGTGATAAGGAATGAGAGGAGTGGGATGCACGCCAGAGGGAACAACGGAACCTCTGGCAGGTTGCGCAAAAGAAGATAACGTAAAACTGGAGCAGGTATGTATTCACCCATATATTTAAGTAGGCGTTTGTCCTTCTGTTTAAACAAAAGCACAAAGATTTGTTTGTTATTATAATATAATTTTGTGCATGATATGATGCCCGATTTCAGACAGTTAGGACATATGCATACGGTTTGGAGATTGCCGACACGTTATCCTTTGATAGGGCGTGGAATGTGGTGGGTTTGGGTGGAATGTCATACGGGGAATGGAAAAAAGCAAAAATGGATCCCGTATAACGCTACGATTTAAGGACATTTTGAACGGTATTGGGCAAAAACTGAATCTACACAAGGGAGAGGGTATACAGAAGAAAGGAGCAGGAAGAAGAGGGCTATATTTGACATAAAATTCCAGTAACTGCGTGAAAATGCAGGTGTTTGCGTGTGTATTAACGTTTGCTTTGATGCGATCGAGTATGGAAGGTTTATATTTGTAGATACATGTTAACATAAGTAACGATTAAACTTTCCAGTTTTGGTCCGAGTGAAGTCGATCGATGATTTACGGTGCGATTCGCGAAAAATAGACTTCTCGCATTCCGAATGGCAGTTGAAAATCTCAAAGCAATGCGTAGCTCACATCTATGCGAAGCTCAGGGAAGAACTAGATCTTTCCGCAAATTCCTTGGTACTATTTATGAGTTTGAAATTATGTGCACAACAGCCATACCTTTGACAGCAGGCCTCAACCACTAACTAGCCAGAAAGTAGCCAAAAACAGAATAAATTCTGCGTGAAAATAAACGCTCAGTGAGGGGGAATAAACAAAAATCGCCTGCCCCGTTGTTCAATCAAATAAAAGAGATTCTGCGTGTTTGATCAGGCCCAGCCACACTTGCCCGAGCGTGACAGCCAAAAATCACTGTAGACGAACAGATTGTCTACAGTCGGCCGAAGTGAACGATAAAACGATAGTGGACCGTAACAAAACAAGCAATCTCAAATCAAGTGACCCGCAACTATGCCCATCTTTTGCAAAATAATCTCAATTGAAGAGCACAGGGACGAGAAAAAGGGAAATATATCAAACCGAAAATAAACAGCGACCAGGATCAGTTTCATTATGAGCAGTTTGGGCGGGAAGTGTTAGTTATTATGAAAGAATCAAAAAGAAGAGGGAAAAGGCATTTTCAACCACTCTGGACGTTACAGTGTAGCTGCGTGTTATAAGCCATCCGGGCAATGACAGCTAAGACATCTAGATACTCTAATGAGATTACCAACAGGTAGCTCGTTAAGAGAATAGGGCAAGTTCATTTTATGTGGCCAGGCGCTTTATTGTGATGATGGAAAGATTTATATCTCCGTGAGTGAAATCCTGGTGGAGTCCCTCCATGTTTAATGGAGTCAAGTTTATCATTAACCTCGATTAACTCGTTTCCCCTATGGATATCTATATATGTACCCAGTTACTCTGCCTTGTGTATTTTTGAAAGCCGAGTAGTAAGAATAGAGTTTTTGGTATTGTTGTAGCTTGTCCCACAGAGGAGAAGCCTTCGAGATAGAAACATAAAATCCTGCTACGATCCTGAAAAATTGGGTGAATGTTACCTATTCGCTGCTTTGAAAGGCCTAACTGGAATTGGCTCTAGGTTAAACATAAGAGCTGAGGAACGAACACCTTGTTAAACTGTAAAAGTAAGAGCTTATTCCTAAAGCAATGAAGCCACAAGCAGTTAGGTTAAAATGTTTTTCATCTCTGCGGTTCAAAGATGAGTTAGTGAGAGCATGGTAGGTGTCCGCCGAACATTCTTGGACCAGCCAGACTGTCGCATGTCAGAACACAAGATAAAACAGCTTTAAAAGATTCATCTTGCGTGGAATTTGGACATCTTAGGCTTGCTGTTGAAAGCCTCATAGGTTTCAAAAATCAAACACTCCCTCACCTTAGGTTGTCATCGCTGTTGGTTTTTCCAACTTAGGTTGTTATTATAGTATTTTTGGCATAATCAAAACCATTTTCCTAGTTGAAAATATTCCCTAAACGTCTTTGACCAATAACCTCTGACATGATCCCTCGCTGACCCTCCTGTCGGTGTTTATTTCAAGCCTGGACCGTCACAATTTTCATTTTTAGCCAAGACCTATTTTAAAGGCCTTTTTGCTGCTAACCACATATTCCACCCTTCTATCGATCTACATTTAAGGGCAATTTTCCCAATTAGCCTGTCTATCTATCTGTTCACATGCACATTCCCGCACTTCTTAACACCATCACGTTACCTGTCACCAAACGTTCATAGACACCCATAGCCTTTTCAGAAGTCCTTGAATTTTTGCAGCCCGTATGACGCCCTGACCAGACAAACCAAAGCGACGTCAGTGCCGCACTGACACCAGATCGCCTGCCGTTTAACCTTAGTCGAGTCCATAAGAAATCTTTTTGCAGCGATTGATTGCCCTGACAGAGCGTGGAGATTGCTTCCGGGTTTTGTTGAAGATTTTGACATTCTAAAAGTTTTCGTCTGGAGCGGACAAACCTATCTAGGCCTCGTGGGAGTGAGTGGCTTCGGAGCGTGGATATAGAACAGGTTATTGGGTAAAAAGAAGTTTTGCGTAAAGGTCGTCGTGTCGGCTGTGTCTGGAGGTCATACGATAAAGAGAGAAGCTGGACCAATCGTAGGGTTGGCGGAACGACAGGGACTTCTTCCAGTAACGGAGTCGATGGATATAGGGAGAGGATTGGTACACATGGTGAGGGGATTTTGTTACGAGAGGAAGGGGTAGGCGCGTAACATCTTGGTTCACTCCCAGGGAAGGGTTTTAGCACCTGAAACAGCTGTAAAGGCAGTCTAAGAATATTATGAACCTCTGTGGGGACGTAGTTAACATGCTCAGGTGGATGTTTTCAAGCGTGCGGTTCAGAACAAAGCTGACTGAGGGTAGGCTGAAGGGGATAAGGAGGACAACAATTTTAGGGGCACGAGAGTCACTTTGCAATTACACGTTTCGGGTGAAGGGGAATGCCGGTAAGTTATAAAGGAAGGCTTGGGGTGACGAGAATATCAGAACGATCGAGGTTGGTGTTGTGATAACATCCTTGTGATTGGGAGGGCTCGGGTTATTGTAGCGGAAGCAAGTTGGTGTCTGAGGGATAAATCAAGAAGTGGGATAGAAGACGAAGCGGTGTGTGGCTGCTTCACGTGGCTAGGGCAGACACCTCCTCTACGATGGGATCTATTGGTTTTGATGAGAGACGGTGGATAGACTGCGCAGTAAACGTCGGCGTGGAACTGTGAGTCTGTTAGCAAATCTCTTTTACGCAAAATTAATGATCGATAGGTTTAGCTTGCTAACAGTCTCAGCTCCCTAACTCAGTGAAGTCAGTGATCGGTGAGTTCAAGTGATAGAGTAGAAAGGAGAAATTGCGAGCTGGAACATTTAAGTCCACGTGGGATATCCAAACGAGGTGGATTTCGGCGGGTGGTAATAATCAGAACGATTGAGAGTTTCGGGATGGTGGTGCAGCTGTGGATAGGGAGTAAATTCGCAGAGTTGGGTTACTGGCCGGCGGAGGGCGTGTCTTTGTTAATGGATTGTGGCTGAAGACAAGGTGATAGAAGAAGACTTGGGAGTTGATAAGCGGTTGGATTTATAAGGATGCCGAATGCGGGTACTGTCTA
>LUCM01008036.1:0-12317 GCA_008360955.1 Fasciolopsis buskii
ATCTGTTGTACTTTGATTTCTAGGTCCCTTAGTCTTTCCGAGACATCAACAGATTTGGGGCCAGAATCGCTATATATGTCAATAAGCAGGCCTGATCATGTTTTAGTGGGAATCAGAGGTTTTAAGTGTTTTCTTAGAATTAAGATGCGG
This sequence comes from Fasciolopsis buskii, assembly GCA_008360955.1. NCBI lineage: Eukaryota > Metazoa > Platyhelminthes > Trematoda > Plagiorchiida > Fasciolidae > Fasciolopsis > Fasciolopsis buskii. Next base: position 151 of record LUCM01008036.1, read on the forward strand.
CGCTGGTGTCGATTTGGTTCGGCTGGTGAAGGCATTGTGCCGGTTGCAGAAAGTCAGAGACGTCTGAAATGGCTATGAGAGGCTATAAGCGTTTGGTAACAGACAACGGGACGGTGTCAAGAAGTGCTGGAGCGTGCAGATGAACAGATAAATAGGCAGGCCTAGTGGCAAATTTGCTCTTGAAAGTAGATCGATAGACGGGTAGAAAATGTGGTTAGCAGCATGAAGACCTTTAAAATAGGTTCAGGCGGGAGATGAATATGTGACGGTGCAGGCTTGGAGCAAATATTGACAGAAGGGTTAGCGAGGGATGAGGTCAGAGGTTATTGGTAAAAAATTTCAGGGAATATTTTCAACTAGGAAAAGGTTCTAATTTTGCTGAAAATACTGCAATAACACCCTAAATTGGAAAAGACAACAGCGAGGAACGGTGTAACGCAGCAAACGATAAGTTTGCAGCGTAAGCCCCATCGCCGAAACACCAACCTCTGTGCGTTTGAAGACAGTCAACTGGACCCCGAAGCGCTTGTAAGAAACTGACTGTTATCATTATTTCCATCTTTATTTACCTACCATAACACCAGATGCAGAAAATTCCGGACTATTCCTACTCTGTCGTTCTTCGGTTATTCTCCAAGCTGTCCAATGGCCACAGTACCTCTGCGCCGGCGAACAGAGTGTGCGGATGCAACGTGGACCTTGTTGCCAAAAGCCCCACATATTCTGGTAGACGGTTACCTATCCCTGCTAAGAAGCTACTATCCACCTTCGGCACTGCAACGCCGGTTTGCTTAACCTAAAGACAAACCAAACCAAGCCAATGACCATCTTGGTTGCCTCCTCTCAGATGAAACATTAGGATTGACCAAAGCATTGCTACTAATGCCAGTGAAATGACGTTTAACCTCAGCTACCAGGCCTCATCTGCCGCGGAACACCGCCGTTTCTTTCCAGCTAAATTTTGCGCTTTTGCTACGCGACTTTTATGCATTTAAACATGAAATGACCCACAGTGCACGGCTGATAATAAGCTCAAGAAAGTCTTAGCGGGGGTTATCTAGCTAAGATTCAAAAATTATGAATCAGTGTCTGGCTCACCACATTGCATATCCTACTGATCGTGGGATGTTTTGTATTTCCCTTGTTTCCATTGCGCCATATATGTACAAATTGCACTTTACCCTGGGCCTGCCTCTCGAAATTCAAGAAATATACACTATTAAATAATATGATGAACAGGAAGAAGGATTTCCAGTACTGTACCGTATTTCGTGCAACCGGAGAAATCCTCAAAAGCCCTTTAAAAATGCGCAAAGTTGGATTAAGGAAACAAGGACTAATATACAATGCGCTGCATTATCAAGCTGACGCCATTATACCGCTGTAAAACGAGGTTGTCAATCTACTTCCTTTGGTTTTGTTCAGGATTGAAATTGTTGGAAGCTAGCGGCACAGGATTGGCCGTTGGCATCTAGGCGCTTACTGGTGAGGATGTTTGGAGGTAGAGAGTGATGTCGGTATTTTCACGAGAGGGAATCATATAGTAGTCTCTCAGTGGTGTTCGCGTCAGCTACATTTTAGCGGTTCTAAAAGAAAAGCCATGTAACCTGGAGGACCTGCCCACTTATGGCTCTTTGGCTTTGTGAGTTCCCGTTATACGGTATCGATTTCAAGCGGACTCGAGACAAAGGTATCAGCTTTCGTTGGTGAGCCATGCTGATTAAGATCCGTGCTGTCCTTCAGCGTGGCCTGAGAAGCACATCATGTCCGTCCGCCCAGCAAGTGAACTTCGTGCCAGTTGGCCTTCACGGTGTATGAAATCATGGAAGAATAGGACCTTAATCAGGAGTTTGGACTTCTGGTGAAACATGAGTGAAAAAGCGCATATCTGAAATGAAATAAGAGAAAAAACGCTGTGGAGCTATTTCAGCCGAGGCTTGTGGTCGAGGCAAAAATAAAAGCATGGAGTGGCTTGACTTATTAAAGAGGGCATTAAAAAATACCACCCTCCGAGCATGCCATGGGCTAATTGACAAGTGCATCTGGAAGGGGGATTGGTTGACGTTTGTAAATGTCGGCTGAGTTAGGCAGGTAGGATATGGAAGTCTACATCTGCCTGTGTACAATAATTCTTACAATTTAAAAAACCTTTCTGTTTGTGATATATGTCAGCTGATAACCAGTGAACGAATTTGTAACAAACCTGTCACCGTGAACTTTTAAACAGGTGTGTCGATAAAGGGCTGAAACATTCTGTAAGAGCAATTCTTGTAAAGTCAAACCCACAGGGTGCGAAATGATGAAAAGTTCACTTAAAAGTCGTTACCATCTTCGCATAACTTATCTTCGGATAAATAGATCCTAATCAAGCTGATAATTGTAAAAACTGCTTAGTCTTTGTGCAATGCGGAGCTGAACTGAGACTCTGAGTTTGATTTGCTGAAGAGTAATGTCACACGGGTCCAAAGCTTAAAGTGCTTATGGGAGGGCGGGGAGAGAATTCATAGCAGCTTTTGAAGCTGGATTGACCAAAGTGACATGCTAAAAACGGACGGAGTAAACGGTGCTCCGACAAAGCTCTGGGGGAGTGATTAAAAATCTTTGGTTTCAGGAAGAACCATGAAGAAAGACGGGCTCTGACTATAGAAGGAAAACTATAGTAGTTCTAGGTTTAAAATTAGGAACTGCTCCCTGCAATCCAGAAATATGGTCCATTGCTCAAACTGTATTTTGAACAGGTAATTATGCTTTCTGTCCTATACCCAGTAGGGAGTGATAATTAGGGTTCAAAACCTCGTTTATTTAAAAATTCCCCATCTCTGTTCTGCTCTTCCTTTATCCGACATTAGACTGTTTTTGCCAAACGTTCTCCCAAAGATAATAACTTTGATCTTCATTTAATTTTGCCTAAATATATTTATCTTTCTGTGTTTTTTCGTCGTTGTCTAACAGTGAGACTATTTTTGAGCATTTAGTATGTCCACTGGTCAACCTGACCTAAGGCGGTTATTTTGCTACTTTTGCTTTACCGCCTACATCGTTGGGACATAAACGTTCAGTTCATTTACACCGGTTTTCGGCTTTCACGCTTAGGAAAACGATCGTTAGGCCTGACCTCGAGTGCAGAAGTTTGTGTCTGCGTGAATCACACGACAGGCCCTTTCAAACAACATTTTACTTTTGATTATCTTTGATGAATTTTGATGTATTTGCTGCCTTTCTTTCGGAAAGTGACTGAGGTTTGCTCCCAAAGATTTGACCGTCTTGTACATAAGATTTAAGTGAAAAAAGAATCGTAGAACCTGCAAAGCAATTCCTTATTTTATTTGGTTTCGCAGCAAGCTGGGTTGCCCATTGCTTTGAGAATTGAAAACGCCATCTCCGATGTGTAACGCATTCCATTCGGCAAATTGGTTTGCACTCGCTGATGGGCTTCACCTAGTCCGCAACTTTTACACTTAGTCGTTACACAAGGATTGGCGCGGCATTGATGGCCTAGACATTGAGTATACATTTCAAGAGACGCAAGAATCAGAGGATTTATCGTTCGTACTTCTTGACCCTATGCGCCTCGAAAGCATCATGATCGGATAGGTTGAGTGAGGCTGAGAGAAATTGTGTGGGATCGCGTACCACAGGAGCCATGGCAACTGTTGCATCGGCAGACAGTATTTCACGACTGATGTCATATCTGCAGATAATGGCTTTACAATTTTGTGCCGAAATTTCGCGGCGAAATTAGAACACCAACGGTCAAGTTAGCGCAAAAGTTCGGAGGTGCAAACAAAATTGAAATCTGCCTCATTTGACTTACGCTTTTAGAATATACTGACGTAGTATTCAAAGAGGACAAGTTTCCCGCAGGCAAGGACATTTAGTATATATTTCGTACGCCTAAAAAAGCGGGCGTGGACCACGGTTAAGAATGTCCCCACTATTGGCAGATCTAGAATGAGACGCATGCAAATTTATCAGCACAACTAACGAGAACCGACTTAGATAAGAATTCAAACAAGTGATGAGATGGTTGATGGCAGCGATGATGTATGCTTTGGCTCAGAGTCGCTAGTGGACAAAAAATGAAACGCTTTCGCCATATCAAGTGACAGTGTCGCTGGGGCCATTCGTTAATGGGCTGCGGACGTGATCAGGTTTGGACTTTGAAACTAGCGAGTGGAACGTGAGCCACACTTTAGAAAACCATGCTGTCTAGAAATAGAAACGTTTGATATCCCGTAACTTACAGACGCTTTGGTCTTTTATAATGTTTTTATTAGAGTAGGTATAGTGAAGTTTAGTAAACCTGCTGGTAGTTATAGGCGACCCGTTTAGACCCCGTTTTGCAGAGCTGCATAATCACCGATAGTTTCCACCAGCATGTTTTGGAACTGGATTGAGTGGAAAAAGATAAGATATTCAGCACTAGGGTAGCAAGGTCAGGATTATTATTTAAAAACGCTGCAAGAATTATCCCATCTGGTCCATAACAGTCCAAAGGTTTAAAAATTTTACTATTTTTGCGATTCATTTCGCCCTAAATATGAGGGTCAAAATGGCGGAAATTGTAAAAGAGTAGAAATCAGGAGAGTAACTGCTTGACTCTTGATTCATAATAAAAGAAAAACAATGAGTTAACAGCTTTTATTACATCAGAAGAATGAGTGGATGGCTTGTTGTCTTTCACTTTCGGAAGGTTTAGGCCTCGATCATTAGCTCTGTCTGCTTTAAGCAAAAGTGAATTTCTTTAAACCTTCCGTTGGTGATATAGTGCTCTAGTCGCTTGTTGGCTGAGCTTGGCCTCGTTTGTTTTGAATGGTCTCTGACAGGTGGTGTATTCCAATTATAATGTTTGGTTTTTCGACCGTCGGCAGTACTCGCTGCGTTGGGTGTGGTGCAAAGATACTTTTCTGAAGCCGGTGGCATCGTTGTTGAGGCGTGCCTCCGGGTGTGAGTACGCCCTCTGGGGTATGAGGTGACATTTGTCAGGCATGCCATGGGAAGACTACTGGCTCTTGAGTGGAGGGCTGGTCCTTCTGGGCTGGTCATTTATTGGCATGTCCTGCCATCCGGGCCACCGGTTGTAGATTACTACGATGGGGCATGTTCAATCAACCTTGGCTTGAGCATGCCGAGAAAAACCGCTGAGTGATTCGGGGGTTGACTTACGGTGCTATCAATCAGCAGTGGCGAATGTGGTGCTGCCGTATGCCCCCATGCATAGATCTTCGCTTTCATGTCCTGACGGCCTTGGCTGAGCGGGCCTAGGATATTGTGAACAATGTGTTGGATCCTTCCAGTGTTCACATGCTTGTCCTGGAGATTAAGCCATGCATGTCTAACTACATGCCTTCAGACGGTTCCTGTTGCATTCTCTGGTGGCTCTGGATAATTTCATTGATCACAGTCCGTCTCGCATCGGCGACGGATCGTTCAAATATCTGCCTTATTAATTTTTGATGAACAGTGAAATACATTCTATTCTGCAAACAGATGACGGAAAACCCCGGCTCCATTCTGTACAGCGAGGCTACGAACGGGTACATCTTCCAAGGAAGGAAGCATGCAAATTATTTAACTCAGGTTTAGGAAAGCGGTGACAAATGATGATTGTAATCCAAATTTCATCATTTAAGTTGTGTACATCTGAATGACTTAAAGGGATTTTGGGTAAAATCTGCTTAACGTATTTCGATAGCCACGTCTAAGTTGGTCAGTTCCACTGGGTCTGGAAAAATCATAGCCTACAACTGTTAGTCGATCTGAGGATGTGTTCAGGTAGCCAGGCTTCAGCAGTGGGGTGACATCTAGGACTATTGTCAAAATCAGGGTTTTGGATCATTCTAAATTGTTCTATGTGGATCTAGCATTAAAACATACCGTGGATGTTTAGCGTGTAATTTCAACCGAGGTATGGTCCAGGGATTTAAGATTACTTTGGTTAGATGCCCTTAGGGATGCGCCAGCACTGACATACGGGGCTTAGACTTTTGGAGAGTGGCCTATAATAAAGTGAATCTGGGAAAGTTTACAGCGACGCGCTCCGGTAACCACGTCGTTTGGTTACAATTCATAACTTGATACAGGTGAGCTGGTAGTGGCTGGATCAAAAGGAAGATAGAGGGAGCTTGGCCAGAATGCAAGACAAGGCGTTGACGATGACGGAGCCCTACGTACAGGTCTGTGTTTTACGGTATAAATCACAATCCTCCGTGTGCTTGCTTATCCCCACTTTTATTTCTTTAGTCCGTGCGTAAACCCAAATGACTGCGCCAGCTTTGCTTCGGCATCTCCGAACGTGGGGAAAACAGACCACCCCCAGAAGTTGCAAAAAAGCGGAAAATTAAGTTCAGGGGGAGGAACTATTGAAAGTAACTATGTGGGCTAAACCATTCTTCTGTTAGAAAAAATGAAAAGCCTGTGCTGGATCAGGTTGACCCCGGCAACCAAAGCACACTCGGGCTGCGAACGAATGGGCCATCTTCTACAATAAATATGTATGCCATCAGCCTAGACCTGACCCTGCGAAAGGGGAAACCCCACACCGCCCTTGTTTGGTAGGCAAGCGTTTGGCTACTTTGTTCGACGGTCTGGGGAAGCGGCTCATGGGACTATCCGCTTATGCTTCACCACCCACCACTCTATCTTTCAACATGCCCCTGTTCCCCCAACCGCCGACGTCTATAACAACTGCCGTCGTTCTTCTTTCTTAATTATTCATGCAAGCTTACTGAAATCACTGTGTGGTACAAGTTGCTATCGTCCTGTTCAAACCCAAATTACCGATCCCAGTATTCTTGTGCTTCTCCCTCCTCTTCTTTCTACGATTTCTCGTGACATCCTGTCTTAGCATCCAGCCCACACTGCCACCCGCGACCCATTCAGTTTTGACCTTTCTTGGCAACTGGAAGTAGTAAATATCGGCAAAAGATCACATGATCAGTTATAATTGACTCCCTGTAGCATGTACACCGAGCCCGTAGACCAGAAGAGTTCCACAAACAAAAGAAATAGTGACTTTATTCCCTAACCATTGCGCTGGCCATTCCATCAGACCACTGTAATCTGCATCTGCGAAGATGAATAGGAACGCGTTTCAAGTGAGGACCATAAAGCACAGGACTGACTGAGCCATATGCTCTATAGGGTGAAAGCAGCCGATGTTTGTCGCTCATCCCGTCAACGGAAACTACCCCTGCGTGTTTCACGACAGTTGTCTGGACCCTGTAATCTTCACAAGAAACTGACTGTTATCGCTGCTTCCTTTTTTTACTCAACTTAACACCAGCTGGAACATATTCCAGACTGCCCCTCTCTCTGGCTCTTCTCCAGGCTCGCCAGTGACCACAGATGCAACGCAAACTATTGCCGAAAGCTCCACTTCATCCTTTGCGCTGGATGTCTATGCCCGATAGGAAGCTGCTATCTTGATCTGACGCTCCAGTACCTGGCCACGCAACCCTGAGACAAGCCGAGCCACGCTAATGACCGCCCCGGGTGCCTCATCTCAGATGGACCTTCGCGATTGTCCAAATAGTTACTATCACTACCGAAGTGCCGTGCAACCCCCCAACCTCCAAACCCGTACAGCTGCAGAACACCATTATCTCCAATATCAACCAGAGAACACAGGCCATTCGTGGCGAGTGCATTTAGGGTTTGATCGTAAATCTTACACGTACCCGTTTACTTCCCGCCAAACATCACAACCCGCTCCCGGCCGCATAATTCCAATGACCATTTTTGTAAGTTCCATTGTCTCTCTGTCATCAATTTTTCATATATTTTCGTCCCGTAAATTTTCTGATGCAAACTTGAAGGCTTCCTGCTATTTTGCCTTCAGCATTGTTTTGACTATTGAATGTTGTTACCATTCTCCATTCACCTCATGTGATATCCAGTGTGAATTCGACTCTTCATCTCATTACTACATCCATATTGATCTTCATTTTTACCATTTTACCTTCCTGATTTTTGATAAACCCGGCCAGCTGAAAACACCCACCATTTCTTCCCAGCCAAATTCTGCGCCAGCGATGCGCACCTTTAATGCGTTTAAACATGGATTGACTCACGGTGCGCGACTCAAATTCAGCCCCAGAATGTTTCGGCGATGGATTATCTAGCTCTGATTTGAAGTCCAAAAACTCGTGATAAGCCCATCTTATTGCAGGGCACGTTTATGGGAGCACGGACACTGCATCTTGACGACCAAATTTTTGTGTTACAATTTCCACTGCACCATGTTTGTGTAAATTTGATCTTGCTTTGTGCATGACTCTCGAATTTCGAGAAATATACCCATTTTTTATAATCAAAGTGTCAAAAGGGAAGTTGCTGCGCAGTGAAAAGAACAATAAGGACTTGGACGTGTATGGTTTTTCATGGTAGAACAGCCACGGTTATTGGCTTACTGCAATGGTCAGGCGGCAGGGAAAATGTGGAGGAGGTTGGGTACGGATTGGGAAGAGTAAATGGGTACTTGCCGATTTTTCTGAGTGACGCGCCTAGGAATCCATTGAAAGCTCGACGATAAAGAACGCAGATGACTTCGGATGTTCTACAGTTGAGGGGGGAGTGGCGCATCTAATTTCAGCTGCAGCTAGTGCAAAGGAGCATCCCGAAAACCGACAGTGAATGCCATGGAGGTTGCAGTCACCTATTTAAGTGACTGTACTATGATTGCCTGGTGTTCGCCAAGGATTGTCACCAAAAGGGGTGGTGATTTCAGCATAGAATGGCCTTGAATACTGTAGTCGCGTAGCCAAGTTGGTTTATAGGAATGTGGGAGGGCCAGCTGGCCTTAATCACAATCAGCGGTCGGGTAGACCTTTTTTAGGATATCTGTTCCTAGGCATTGTTCGTGGGATAGATGCAAAAATCTTTCGGTATGGTAGAGAGCACATATGCTGTCAAGATAAATCAGGCGAATTTGGTGACGTTGGTCTTTGATCCAGATACTCACGTACGGGGACTGGTTGCAGTTAATAGCATTTTTGGAGATGTGATGCCCACAATTCTTCGCTACAGTAGTATTTGTTGTGGTGAGGTAGGAATAGAGGGGATTCTGTAAGTCATCTGAATTGCACTAGCCCTGTAAAGATGGTGCAAGTGCTTACTGTTATTGACATTAATTCCGCTGTTAGACCCATCAGAACCAAGCTGATGCAACGAACCTTCGCTTAATATGCTACTTGGTTGTTTTTGGCCACAGCAAATAGGGCAGTATAGCCCTTTGTAGAGGGATTCATGTATAGGAACGATGTTTTGCTTGAATGTGCAAGACAGCAATCCTACGTTTTATACTGACAGGCTGAGGGGAGAAACGGTTGGTAGGAAAAAGCAAGAGAATCAAGCGACGAAATTCAGATGACCATCGCAACCGCGATAATGAGCAATGTACAATAAAACAAGCAAAGCCGATTTAGAAGAAACTATAGGAAACGAATTGCGGATGCTGAAAGCCACAGCATTACGAGAGTCGGTGAATTTTCTCATAACCCCGGATCTAACGGGATTCATGCATCATCCGGTGGCCCGCGGTTTTGCAGGTCTAACAATGCGCCTAGGTCAGAGGTATATGTTAGGGCAGTCGGTCTACAGGCGATGTCCTCGACCGCAGAAATCTGGCTCTATGGAGTCAATTGTTAGCTGAAACTCCTCAACAATGTCATTAACTGCTGTCAGCAATGCGAATAGTCTCAGATCCTGCGCCACCTGAACACTGCTGCTTGGTTGCTAGCCCATCATACCCTTGTCGGTTTGTTTGACTACTCTTGTCAAGCTGCTTGGTTCTTGGTTCGCTGCCTGGGCAAACGCGCTGGAATTTTAGACGCTAGTTTAGTTGAATGCCCCGAACGCGTTTTCGGTGGACAGTGATGTACATGTCTACTCATGTACTTTTAGCTTTACTTTCCTATGTGAAACAAACATGTCGGCTGCTGTCTCAAGACGTTACGCGGAATTGGCCCTTGTAATGATTATTTATATGCCCGAAATACCCGGAAAAATAAAGAGTTTTCCTTAGAGGAGTGAGCATATCTGAATAACATTTTATCCGCCATTATCGAAGACAACTCGAGGACAGGATATGCCATTGAATGCAACCTATGGAGTGGTTACCCCCTACAATTTTGCCTATGCATTGCATTTTTAGTTGTCGGCTTGGCACTTAATTGGACCCAGTGATAACGGGTAAATTTTATCATGTTAGTTGCCATAAAGTGTAGGCGACTTTGAAAAATTATTATTTGGCGTCGCCTCAAAAATGCCCGATGATGAAAGGCCCTAGAACGTAAGTGATACGAATGATCAATTGAAGTTAACTGGAAATGGAATAAGCCAAAATATCTTAAGAATAGAATGAATTAAACCGTGGTGGCAATGTAAGACTGGGTTTGATTTGATTTCCCTTGCTAATGCATGCCACTGGCACCTAACTGCGACATCGTTAAAACCGTAGTAAACCATAGCTCTAGTGGATTTTCCCTCCAGGCCAAAGAAGATGGGACCTGGTGAAAGACCGTAGTATTGAAACTGGCATGGAATGCTCGTCGACCGCTTACTTCGTCCACAAATCCAAGTGCCTGGTAAAACTTCCCACTCATTTTGTTTCTGGGGTCGATCGAATGACCGTAGAATTTTTCGCTCGATAGAAGAACCTCGTACGTGGGAAAATATTTACACGTTTGCGGCAACGCACTGCAGTAAAATGGGTGCCTAGTTTTCCCATTTGGAACCTAGCTCAGTGCATCAATGCTTGAGAAACGGGGAGGGGGCAACCACAAAACGCAAAATCCTTCTCTCCAGAAGTAAGCAGCCACAACAACCCACCATTTAGGAAGTCAGCTATGCGCATGATTGAATGTCCATTATGTGGCTTACTGCATTTCTCAAGGAGAAAATAGTTTCCTGATGGAAGAATGGCTGGCAATATTAGAAAGTGTAATTACCTTGCTTCAAACAGCCTTCTTGCAGTAGGTTTCTTGATGGCACGGATGATCTGGGACTAAACGAATGTTTTCATTCTCTTATGCAGCAGCTTACTAGAGACGTAGTTAAAATGGCCGAAACAAGTTGCCAATCTTTGTTGCAGCAATCGTATCCCCTGGTGACTTGGTCACAGACACAATCATCAAACCGCTTTCATAACGTTTCCTCCCGTCCCAGGTAAGCCGGAGCCAATCTATGCATAGGGTGTCTCCTGTTATATTGGAGCGAATGACTACGCTAATTATCTTGGAGTTAGCTGAACTGATTCGATCCATCAACGGAGTGAAACGGGGAGGCAATATGGAATTGGGAGGAATAAGAGCAATCAACTCTTGATCGCATGAACCTATTCAGTCTAAGTACCAGCCAACTGACATGTTGTGATCCCTGTTTGACACTGTGGGCATGATGCGACGATAGGAGTCGTGGTTTAGGAGCTGTTTCTCAAATTGGTCAGTGGATTAACTATCGCAACAGATTGCACTCTGCTTGTTGCAAATTTTAACAGCAGTCATAATAATAGTAAAATTGGCTTATTTCTTGAGATTTGAAGGGAAGCGTTCCTGTTGCGTGATCACAAGTTGCGGCTGAATCGGCAAACCAAACGTGTACGTTCAACTGTAATGTGCAGAGTAAATTTGAAGAAAGTAATGAACCGCACTGTGGACTCGAAAGTTACCATTTATGGTGCTCTTGTTGCCCGAATTTTATCTTCAATATCAGTCAGCCGTTAATGGGGTCGTGGGTCATGCCGGTGACCAACAGCAGATGAAATTCGCGGACAACAAGGATATAGGAAACATACAGGAATACTATATGAATAATTCCACAGTGAAATCAACTACCATTTACAATCGAGCGGAATGGATCGGCAAACGGGTTGGAAGACTCAGAGGCATTGACCTATCTCATTTGACAGCTATTTAAAGACGAAAGGAAAAGCTTGTAAATGTACATATTCAAGGAACCGGCTTATCTAGTCAAAATGGATTGTTGTAAAATGTTTCAAGGGTAAACGTTTATGCTAAGCTTCCGCTTTGTTATGAAACGTCAATCAGAGCATACAATATAAAAGAAATATAGAAAAGTAAGTTTTAGACTTGCCGCACATTGTCAGTTGTAAACGCACAGAACGAAGCAATTTTGGAAACCAATATAACAGCAAAATGAATGTGTAA
>LUCM01008036.1:12342-29590 GCA_008360955.1 Fasciolopsis buskii
GGAAGATAAAGCAAATGATACGCGTTTGTAAATTGTTCTGCCACTTTCGTCTGTTTTGTTGCTAAAAAGGGAGAGACGCGGGGCGGGACCAGAGGACGGAGCTAACCAATTCCGAGGAGATTAAAGGGGAGATGTCAGCGTATTAGTTGCGCTGTAGTTGCCGTCGAATCTGTGTCGATCGGCCAGCTGGATTGCAGACGGCTGTTGTAAACGTTTTATTACAGACGCCGAAGTGGTGCTTAAAAGGGAGAAAATTTCTTTGTCGAGGAGTACTTGTGGAGTAATTAAACGCAAATCCTCGTTGATGAATCTGGATTGATGAATCAGGATACGGGATACCTACCAAGAGCGTTGAGATGACGACGGCTCTCACGGTGGTCACACCAGTGGGAATTTTTGTAATAAGGCATCAGTGACAACAGTCAAGGTGGTTCGACCCATAACGTAGGAATTGGCAGAGCAGAGGTGACCTTGAGGCTTTATCTCAAAGGAAATGTCAGTCGGTCCATTATTTCCATCGCGTGAACAGATTCTAGGTTGAAAGGACGCTGTTACCATTGGCATACTGAAAATGAGGAGTTACTATCATATCAGTCCGGACACATGGATGCAGAAAAAAGTGCAGCCGGCTAATTAATGCAGGCAGCTTGCTTGGACCCCTGCCGATCTTCGTGCTTTTCAATGATGTGTTGATGCGCACCACAAAAGACAACTCGTCTTCCTTGTTGATGACACCGAAATAGTTTATCTCTTCAAATCCGACTATCTGGTTGGTGCCGCTGGCCGGATTCCCTCTGACCGGCTTGTCGGTATTTGGTGTGTCATCCAGATTGAGTCGCTCCTCAGAGAAGTGCCGAGTATATAGCATGCAAATTACCTTTTTCTTCATCCAAATTGTTCTATATTAAACTCCTTGGTGTACTTTTCATATTTGCATTTTAGTCAACTTATTGCCGATTCCAGCACCCTTTAGCGCGGTTCGAACCATTTTTCCTAGTCAGAAATTGCTGAACCTTTTGGAGATTGACATTTTGACTAAATCTTCCTCTGACTGGCTTGGCCGACATATCTGCCTTGCCCTACCCGTCATCATTCTAACATTCGAACAGACAATTATTAAATGCTTTTATATAACAGCCTATTACATGGATCATCTTAGTTTGTTTTCACATAAGTAAACAAAGCAACTGTCTACCATTCCTAGTCACAACTCTCCGCTCTCTATTCTCTCTTCCCCGGCAGTTGAGGCACCGGGGTGATGGGACTAACAGTGGGATGGAATAGGGTGGGGTAGGAGTATTTTGGTCGCTGGGCTAATAACGCCGGCGTTGTTCCACCGGGGAGTAGTGTGTTGCTTGTTGAAGGTGTAAGCGCAGGTTTACCATCAGTAACTATTGTCTTAAGGGTCTGGATGGGGCAGGGCGAGTTCGGATTGGTGGTAGATATTTTTGCTTCGCGGGGAGAGGAGAGGTTATTGGGGCCCACGGAGAAATTCGTAGGTGAGTGGTTTATATGCGGGCGTTTCCGGAATGACCGTGGCACAGGAGACGATAATGAGCTGTCTAAGTCAACAATTTCCTGTGGCTGTGGTGGGGCCACGGGGACCGGTTTAGATACCAAGCTCTTAGCTATGCCGGTTAGCTTGGGGGACTTTATGTTTGGTGGAACCGTTTTTGAGTTCTCACTTGCATACAGTCTGAGGGCCTCCCTTTGAATAGGGGTTTTGTCAGGGGTAATTTTTATGGACCTGAACGGGGTAGTTGAGGCTATCTTAACTTCACTCCTCAAAAACTGCTCTGCAGCAGCGGGGTTAAGGAACTGGAACAATACAGGACATGCTCTGCTTAACATTCGTTTACGTAGTCTTAAACAGTGGCAGGGGTATCCTGTCATATTGCAAGCAGAGAGGACAGTGTTTTTGAACGAGTCTAGTGGAATGCGGTCAGGGACATTGTAAACCACAGCATTAGACGATCTTAGGTTTCTCTGCTTAATTTCTGATGATATTGAGTCGATAGCCCGACAGACACCAGCGAGATGTTCGCTTAGTGGGTTTTCGGGCGTTCTAGTTAGGTAGGTAAGAGGAAGCAGCTTTGCAATTATTGGTTCTATCAGTAAAATTTTGTTGGTATGATTACTTAATTTTTTAGTGTATGGAATAACAGGTGTATTTCACAGGCAAACTGAAGTTTTTGTGTAAGAGAATAAAAGTATCGAGTCCTCCGTATCTGATAAGTACTGAAGTTAAGACGTCAGTACCTCGCCGTTAGATGTTCATACTAGCAGTTTCTGTGCATATTTTGTGGGCATAGGAGATGGTGGTCAATGACTTTCTACAGATAAACAGGATGGAATTTTAAGGGGAAGTGTGTTATCGTCATTAAACAAAGCCGCGGAAAAATAAGCCAACGACTCATTCATTTCTGATAAGCGCTGCAAAAGAAGACCGACAATTTTTGGTAACCGATTATTGGTGCTTCAATAAATTCGCCGAAATTCCTAATTTAGTAAAATTGTTATTGGCAATAAATTCTTGTTTATCAAGGACGCTGCCAGAGTTCTTTATCCTGGTGCACACATCAACTAACCGGGACTACAGTGACAAATCCCTTATTTTATTAAATTTTCACACAGCTTGCACCGTTAAGATTGCAAACGAATGAGCTTAGTTTTACTGGGGCAAGCTGATGGGCAGTTTTTGAAAACTTAGATCCAGACAGCCTGCCAAAACGGGTTATAGCTAGTCAGCTGCTAGCTGAGGGCTATTCGTAAGAAAGGCTTCCACTCACGACGCAAACATAAGCGGTTGGGGTCTTTCAGCATGCTTAGTAGAAACGTCTACCGGAAGACGACTGTTTTTGGGATAGACCGACCGAGAAATAGCAGCAAACTGACGAGCGGTCGCACCCCACGAGACTGGTTCCAGGAGTGCTTGCTGTTGCGGCTAATCTCAATGAGAAACCCAAGTCAGGTTTCTCCGTCTGGTGTGCTATGTATCATTTTGTGTAAATTCTCCTAGACTTACCGCTTCAGTAAAGGCAACGAGTGGAGAGAAGCCAAATATGAGGCCCAAAATATTTCAAGGGCATCAAAGCCACCAGCTATCATGTTTGGCATTCAGGGCTAATCCTAAGCAAGTTAATTGCTCAAAACACAGTTGAGGATCCGTCAGAGATCAAACTGGAATAGTGAAAAATACAATTCCTTAGCATCTTCTGATGTTGCACTTCAACGTTAAGCTCAAGGTGGTCATTAATAGCGTTGAAAGCAGGATGAAAGTATTGTGGTCGTAGAATTGTGCCTCTCCGGCACTAGCCATCCTCTCCTCATTGAAGACCTGTCTTTTTGAAGCGGTGAGAATAACCGACTATAGCAATTTCGTTCATGCCGGAGGGCCTGCGAGGCAAGTTTCATTTATTAAAATGAAGTTGTAATCTTCTATTAGGGTAGATGAGCGTGTGCATAGGATTTTGCTCGTGATAGACCGACCATTGATGAGAAAATGTTTGTGAGGACGACGGGCCAATTTGTCTACCTGCAATTCGCTGAGAGATCGGTAAGTTATTCTTAGACAGCTGTCGTCCCAGTGAGCAGTATATTTCGTGCGTGGGGAAAGAAGATGCAAAATTGCATAATTGGTTGCATGGAAGTCTAATGAACTCACCTATCGGTTAAATTACCTCAGTATAAAGGTTGGTACATTATAATTTAGAAGGACATAAGAGGTTTCTTTGGAACGCAACATACCATAGGGCCGTATGTAATCAGGTGTCGTTAAGAAAACTGGCACCTCTGTTTAAAATGTGGAACTCTTTAGAGGGTAAAAATTTTATTGCCAAAAATGATGGCCTGGATACCAGGGGTTGCAAAAAGGAAATGGTATGAAGCCGAACGTTTCGGGCGTTGATACATCATTATCAAGATAGAGGTAATGTTTCCCTTTCGGATAACTTCTGTGTTTTCCGAGGTGCCGCCAGTCAGCGTTGGGGGTCTTGGCATTAGAAGGCATATTTTGCGCATTTCGTGCTGTTTTTCAACATGAGATGACTGGGAAATGCGTTTCCACGCACTCAGGGGCTCCCTGTTGCCTGAAAATTTAGTCAACGACAACTGATATCAAGATGACCAGCGGCCACTGGCATCAAGAATCAGGCCCAGAACGCGTCATTTTTCGGGTTCTGAAGCCGCGGTTGACAATGTTCCACCCTAAGTTGCATACCTGCTCCGGCCTGGATGCGGACTTAACGGACTAATTCGGTAAGTACTCATGAAAGTATGAAAAGCAACGGCCAGTACCCCCAGAAGTTTACAGTGCCACAAACGAATGAGCTGTAACTGTACTAGCACAACAGAATCAAACTGAAAAATTTAAAACGGGCTAGGAAAATAGTTTATATTTGTAAAAATATATTCATATTTTATGAAGGCTTTTCAGTTGGATTGGCGGGGCCTTCTGAGAGAAAAGGGGAAATAAAATTAAACGTTTTTGCTTCGGTGATGTTTAAGATAAAATCAGTTGCTTATTATATAATAATTCAATGATGGTTAAGGTAATCAAACGATAATGGACTCTGTGAGCATTTTAACGTTTACCTTGTTATCCTGCGCCCGCAACCACGATCCCAAACGTCGGTAAATCAGAGCTCCATAGCTTGCTGTATACTTGGCGTCGATTCGTCTTGAAAAGCTGACATGCACTTGATTGCGTCTTCTTGGTGGATAATATGGAGCAAGATCTAATCTATCACTGCTCATGTGAATCTGTAGTTCGCTATAGATGTATTTCCGGATGAACCCATCCAGTTGCATCTCAGCGCCAAGTCCCCTCAATCAGGGGCGACATCCCCCGTCGGACAATAGTGACCAAGTCACTGCAGAGGCAGCGCTTCAGGGCAGTGACCTATATATTATGTGCATGAAAATGGCCAAACTCACTGTCGCATTGTACTCGTTCACGTTGGTGAGGTCGGTTTCTAGGCGCGTCAAATCTCGATCAATGTTCCCGCGCCTAGGTTGGTATTGGGCCGTCGCGCTACCAAAACGATGGTATACATCGGGTCTCGTGCTTATAGATTCGACAGTAACCCACACATCTTTGATCGCACACAGCATGTGTTCGAATTAATCTACTCATGACAGTTTCTTTAGGAACGACTCAACTCTCCTTATGTCTTCATGGACCTGTAAATTGAAGCTCTCCCTAAATCTAAACGGTAGCCGTAAAAATTAC
Source organism: Fasciolopsis buskii (assembly GCA_008360955.1). Lineage (NCBI taxonomy): Eukaryota > Metazoa > Platyhelminthes > Trematoda > Plagiorchiida > Fasciolidae > Fasciolopsis > Fasciolopsis buskii. The sequence continues at coordinate 17,573 of LUCM01008036.1, forward strand.
GAATTTTCCCTAACCGGAGCTTGCCTAGATGGAGCTATCGTAAACTTCGGACGCCCAGCAGGGCTCCTTAACCCATGCCAGTGACGGCCATAGCTGCATTTTGGACCACTGAAAAGATAACAAGAGGTGCGTCACGGTTTAGCTGCCCACATATTCCGGATGTTTTCCGTATGCAGAGGCCGAAATCGCGGAATTTCATTGGATTTTTACCGGACGTTTTCCAGATTAGGTCCGAATCCGGTATGCTGATTTGGTATGGACTCCCGATGTGGTACAATTGCATGGGGCGTTTTTCGACATTATCTAGCAGCACCAAAAGTTGAGGCTCTTAGAATTGAAGTTCGAGCTCCTTTTCCCTTATTTCGATTATCCAGCTGCCCCCACAGTGTTGCCTGCCCGCACACAGCGCACTGCATAACACCCCAACGCTTCTTCCTCATGCGGTATTCATATCAGACATTTTTGCTACGCAGCAAGGGTGGTCTCTACTGAAGAATGTGTGGCCATAAAAATGCAGATCGGGTGAACAACAAAAAGTAACATGCGTGCAATGTGCCACAAAACGGCTTCTTACACTATCTCTATTTTTAAAGCTTCCTAATTTGCGACCTCAAGTTCAAACCATCCGCAACGTTTATGCCGCTAGCACGCCGATAGTCAACAATAAGTTGCGAAATTTGTTATTGATATATGCATTAGAACAATATGCAACAACAAAACGCACGTCTATCACAGAAATATAACAAAAGACCGAAATATCCGTAAATAACCTTGGTGCAAACGTACTTTGCACGTTGAGCAACGCGGCAAACACTGTTCAACTTTTAACAACTAACCACAACGAGCAGAGACGTCCGCGTCGCGGAAAACCCGACTTCAGTTAAAAAAAGTGGTTATGCTTTGTAGCGCATCTGTTAGAGTCGATCCACAAAAGAATGATCACCGAATTACACACCGTCCTGTCTCAGGAAAGACCATGTAAGGTAAATGTTTTTCTGTGCCCAAATATTGCCTGATTCTTACCATAGAGAAAGCTGGGCACCCAGACACTTGGGCCGATCGGTTAAATAGATATGGCTTGAGTAAGCAAACAGAGGCGAGCAATTTTTTATAAATCTTTTTTGACAGCAATAATACTGCAACACAATCACAGGCAAAACACGGCACAGCATTGACGAGTGGTCGAAACGATTCGAAAACAATGACTCCTGAGAAGGGTAGCAGGTGCGGAAATATATATTTCGTGCGCGATTAAAAAATCGCAAAAGGACAGATGCCATAAAATTGACCTCAAGCGGTAAAGAAGATTTCGGAGTGCATGACGTAGAAAGTTAATAGTTCTTCTCCGAAAGATCGATTCTAATACAAGCTTTTGGGATTTCTATTGAGCAACAAAGTAGTGCTCAAAAATCAGGCGAATAAACACCAGACCTTATTCGTGTTACACAAATCGCCTTTATTTCTAAAAACGAGTTCCAGCGGCACACTTCTGGACAAAGTTACTAACCACTAAAATGATATAAGAAAAACGGCATTACCTATAGGATATTTCCAGACGCCTGATAATAATGACATCTCTAGTTCAAGCTTTTGGTCCAGTCAGGCAGGAGCATAGAGGCCGAATGTGTTTAACTTAAGAGGAAGCGATAAATGAACCTACTGGATTACTTCATTCATGTTTAAATTTTAATGGAATCACATTAGGATTGGTATGACGAGAAGTTGCCCGTATTGGTGGTCATCAGAGTTCATTCGCTAGAAGAATAGTAGGCAGAGCCGGAATGAATGTGAAGGACTGGTCCCGCGCGGAGGGCAAAATCTGATAAAGATAGCTGGGGTCAGGAAGGCCATTTCGAAGTTCACTGCTTTGAAGTCCTATATCACTGGGGCTACTGAGACTACGTCCGCCTGGGAATAGAACCTGAGCACATCGTTAAAGCGATAATAAGCAGATCAGCGATAAAGGTGGCAAACCTTTCTGGCCTCCGCAAAGAATATTGAAACCGCCTAGATGTGTCGCTGGTTGTTGTAATTTTTCAGTGAAAATGCACCAACTGCTGGACGAGGAAAACCACAATGTATAGGAGATGACAGCGGTTGTAAAGCATGACATGCCAACTGCCAAAAGTGTTAGAAATTTCACCGGAATCTCCAAAGAGGATCTGATTAATGCTGCAACGAGCATGTGCTGAACCCCAGAGAGTCCAGGTCCATCAGCTGGGGACAAGCAGGCTGTAATATGAAAAGAATTATTTCTACCGACTGAAAGTGTGCGAACCCTAAAATATATTGATGACGTTGTAGCTTTCACGGAAAGAGACAACTGAAGCTCTTCTCCCATTTCTTAAGAGCATGTGTCACTAAGCACGCCCCGACGTGTCCGGGATCTCCCAGTGCACCGGAACAGTACTTCAATTAGATACGTTTAGCGAGAATATAGAAGAGATGCTGTAGGGGTTACAGGTACAACACAAGCACAAATCGTCGGCGCCAGAAGGCGTCTACTGAATTATTTCCCAACCTATTGCGGATGTCCCATGGAAAGCTGTAACTTAATTACACGAAGCATCCTTTAGCCTACATGAACTTTCGGCTAACTGGAGGACGACTATATTAGTGGCAATACGTAAACCGGTTTTTACTAAGAAGGCCAACAACTACAGGCCGGTATGCAGGGCATTTGCATTGGGTGAATGCTTAGAACAGATGAGCAGGGAAGAAATTTGCTCGCACCTTGTAAACAACTAACTGTTGCCTTCGACGCACCGCGGATTTGCCAAGAACAGACCATGTCAAACGAACCCTTTGATGCTTCTAGACAAGACCACTAGCCGCACGAATGACGACAAAGTAGTCGAGGCCTGTTAGATAGATTGTAACAAGGCTTTCCATTCCATGGGTTACTCTCGGATAGACCAAATCAGCCACATTTAACTATAACTGAGCCAGCCAAGCAATGGATGAGACAGTTTTGCATCAACCTTAGTTTTGAGGTTGGAGTGGGTAATTGTAAATCCGAATCAGATGTTATAAGCAGAATATCTCAAGACTCTTGGCTTGGACCTCTTCTGGTCCTATTTCTAAGCGACTTGACAAAGGAACTAGCTGACCCTGTGAAGGTGGCAGGAGACCATATATTCCAGTATTTACAAGCGGTTAAAAGGTGATCGGCTCCATAGGATCTATCATCAAAGTTTGACAAATGTCATTCGCTGGCCACAAAGGTGGACCAATTCAACAATAGACCGCAGCATTAGGTGTCAGAAGTCAAGTACTTAGGGGTTATCGTCACACCGAACTTTTGACCAACTAGGCAGTGTCACGTGGCGACTAACAAGGCCAGCGGAATAACGACCAACCTTTGTAAGACAATATCAAGCAGACGAAGGCAGGTATTTTAGCCTTTGGAAAAAGGTGCCAGTGCGTACTCTTCCTTAGTATTGTGCACGATATTGGGCCCCATACAACCGAAAGGATGTGGATTGTATAGAGAAATTCAAACGCTTGCAACGAGAGTGGTGGAAGAGTGACAGAGACAGAGCTAAGTACACACACTCCAGGACCTGGGCCTTTACTCGATGAAACGTAGACAAAGCAGATGAAAGTTATTGCAGTCCTTTATGATGTTTAATTTGCTAATGGGAATAGAGGAGAGCGATCGTTTTGAGTTTACTGCCGAATGTGGCAAAAGGGGACATGGCCAGCACTTGCGAAGGCGATACTGTAGAATTGAATTGAGTGCCGGTGCTTTACGAACGGGTTGTGACACTGTGCAAAGATTTCCTGAGAATTGTGGTTCGCAGCAGGTTAATAATAACCTTTGAAAAGGCTCCAGATCAAGGCTGGATCGTTGTTTTCCTGGATTGGGGAAGATGGATAGGGACGGGGCAACGAGGGTTCAAAGCTCTGTGCCTCAATCCCTCAAGCCCACGGAAGTAGTGGTTACACAGAAGGTAGACCGGTCATGATCGTACGAGGTGGTAGCTTGCTCTTACCAGAATGCGACTGCTGAGGCGATAAATTAAATTCAAGTATATTTGTTCAGCCACAACTTCCTTCATCTACGTCGGGCCGCAGCTATGGGAAGTTTGGTGCAAAATCACAAACAGGTCGGGAAAACAAACGTGCTATCAAACACCGGGAGAGAAATTTTACCTGGAGATAGCTTCCATAGAGAAACAGGTCGGAGAAAATCAAATATGTATGCAGTCTGCGAACCTCTCCTCGGGGATAAGCTTTTCATCCCAAGCAAAAATAGGCCATTTTTAAGACTCACAATTTAGGCACGAAATAAATCGTAGGGTTAACCAATGGCATCCTCACGGTAAGGGTTACACTTATCGCATGAGTATAAAGGTCACTTGCAAGTCCTTTATGACGCACAAGAACGGCGCAGGAGGGCCCGCGTTGGTTGAGTTTTTAGTTGCATCAACCACAGGCAGGCCACTTGCTAATGCTGCAATAGTAGCTTATTTGACTGAAGGGGTACCAAGCAGCACCTGGGGATCTAGGTTCTGACCAATGAACGTCAAGTAGATGGTGCTTAGGAAGCTAGCTGAGAAAGGTCAGATGTCCCAAAAAGGGAAGCAAGCCGGAAAGTGCCGCCGAACACTCGGACCTAGAGGAAGATAGTGATAATCGAAGGCCTGAAGAACGAAAGCTACTAGAGCTGCCCCCAGAAGATGAAGAATTAGAACTCACTGGGAGGATTTCATTGACTGCTCTGGCAACATGTACCGGTGGGGAGCAACCGGAGGACTGCATTCTCATTTCACCGAGCCCCTGCATTGGTCATCGCAGCAAAAATGTAGTGAATTCTCGGGTACTGCGCCAGAAGACCAGGTTGCAGCTGGTAAGGGTCACTGCTTGGTCCAAGAAGGCAGACTAACGTTGCCTTATGTCAACGTGTGGTTAGTAGAAACGAGTGGTTTGAGCTTACTGTGGCTGCTGCTGAGTACAATGCTACAGTCGCATAGCTTAAAAAGAGACCGTGCTCCGGAAGGACCAGGAAGAGTTTTCGAATCTATCTCCGTGACAGAAACACGAGTGCCAAGTGGGAAAGTGGCCAGCGTCATCCGAGAATGGATCGTTCATGCTGAATGTCAGCTTGTATTATGCAATAAGAACTTACACGTATGTGCATTCACACTGGTAACATTGTCTAAGGTCTAGGTGACTTGCTTGAATGGGTTTCCAGTTGCTACCCAGGAATTGGATGCGTTTTCCTTGAAAACCCTGGCCAGTTTAGCCGAGGGAGTTAACAAGGCCTCCATCGTGGGAATTTAAGTCTGTCACCAACCTTTGAGGTATGCTCTTTGATAAGGCGGAACAAGGCTTCCTCGAAGCTTTGTGGTTGAAAACATTGTGTCAGTATGTTGAAAGTAATACCGGGCAGACGTCTGGTCTCTAGCTGTCGTTAATATACCTCGAAATTACAGGCCAAATAGATAATTTCACAGAGCTCCAGTTTCTCCTCCTTTGCTAGACAGGAGTAGGCTACTAACAGCGAAGATCACTCTATGCTTTATCCTTCCCAGAGGCGCCCCGAAAGGGGCAACAAACTTCAAAAATTCAGGCTTGGCCTAGCTCCAAGCCAGGGGAACAGAGTTATCGTGGGCCACGGCAATTACGGCTGGGGTAGGGAAAAGGATGATAACTAAGGAATTCTTCCAAACCAGAGTGAGTTTGCGCCCCTGAAATGAAAGAATCGCAGAAAGAAGTCCCTTTGGTGGAGTTCAGCCACCGCAAAGGCTTCTAGCAGAGAGCTCAATTATGGAATGTGTACTAAGCACGCAAAATCAGAGAAACCGGATGAAGTATGAAAAACTTAGGAAATGCAAGGTGAAACCGATCCGGGGTGAAAATTGCAGATGTGAGCTTGAACAAGCGCAATTTACTGGGTTTAAATGCGTCCAAAGTGCTCAGTGAAGGGTTGCCGGGTAAAATTTAGAGGCGAGGACATCACGGATGACCGAAGCAAAGCAGATTCACTGGCCAAGGGGTTTGGTTTAATCTACGGCTTCGACAGTGTTTGCCTCGGAGCCTTGGTGCCAGAAACCTCACTGTAGGTCACTGGAGACCTGCTGATAGCGGAGAAGGATGTGCCTAAACAAACTTGGGGGTTGAATAAAAAATATGTGGGATGAGATGATATTAAACTGACCATCACAGCGCCACTAGCGGGCATCACCACTAGCCAGATGGGCAGGCCATTCCAGCAAAGTACAAGCCAAGGCTAAATACCCAATGATTTGAACGGTTTAGCGGTCGCAGCATTGAATAACTGGGGCTGAAAAGCTGTCATGCAAAATCTACGGGCAGGTCAGCCTTACCGGCATTCCATGGAAGCTAATGTGGAATTTAACCCGGGCCCCAATTGTCAGATATCAAACTTGACACTCAGCCTACCACCCAGCTGAGCAAGGTATCATGAAGTGTAGGTCGTAACATGTCAAATTTCTAAGCTTCTTGAATGAAAGTAGCAGGAATTATAGATAAAGCTAGGAAGATTGATATATGCTATTTTGAATTCAGTAAGTTATTTGGTTCAGTGAATCCTGGCCTAATTTTAACTTGACCAGAATAATTTCATATCGCAGGAGAGGTACTTCAGTGGGGGAAGACCTTTCTTGTCAGGAGGACATTTTACGTCAAGAGAGGGGATATGCCGTTAGCCAAGCTTGAGGTCACGATTGGCATCGCGCAAGGATCAGGTTTATAGTTGCTTTTGGTCCTCATCTTAATAAATGAACTCTCACTGCCCTGAAATCACCCAACTTTATGTTCGCCCATGAGGTTATGGCGGTAGGGTCTTCGGGAGAGAAAAACCTCGGCGGCGATTCGAGGTTGTCCTACATAGGGCAGAAAAGTGTGACTTATTGCTAAAGGCGAGCAAAGAAGTTCGTTTTGCATAAACACGGAAAACCTCGCGGTATTACATGGCCAGCGACCGCTAGCCAGACAACACGGATGACGCTTTGAGTATACCGTTTACAGTCGCTTGAAGTTTACCCTTGCCGACCTTTGGAGAGACCGCTGGTAAAACAGTGGTGTGCTCGGGGCACAGTCAGTCGCTAACTTGTTTGGGAAACAGAAAGTGGCGCACTACTCGTCTAGAATTCAGAAAACTGATTACCAACAGTATAAAATGTTTCCCATTCACTGGCCATCATATGCCTACCATTTCCCACTATAACATCTGAGCGGACCCCATAAACCAGTGAGCTGCATGTAAACTGACACCTGCTTCTCTAATCATGCTGTCTAAAGTTCCAAAAATGCTGTTGTTATGACTGATATCTTTACAAAAACCACAGCTGAATGCAAGCGAATGATATTAAAACGGGACCATTACGTGGCTTCGTGATATAAGCCACTCGATGTGCAATCCTACTTCGGCATCACAACAAACCTCCCTGTCATGACTGTCTTTACGTCCCGGAATTTTCACTTCATTATTTCCAATCGAGTTTCGCGCACAGTTCCCCCAAGGACATTTTTCGGGTGTCTCCCCGTAGACTCAGATCAGTATCAGCACACCGCTCAGTGCGCTGCTGTTCCAATTATGCGTTTGGGCGCATTTTGCTCCGCTGCATACCACATCAGCATGCCGCATATTCCCGTTCTCATTTACGTTAGTGTTCGTACATGTCGACCGATAGTATCATTTTCATCAATTATTTTTTTGATGCATTTCTAATATAACTCAGGTGTGAAACTGGGACAAATGCACCCCTGAAACTTCACAATTATCGAGCCCGTATTCAGCCTCCAACAAGCTAGCACCGTCCGATGAATTGATCTGCTCTGAAGATAAATGGACGCCAACAAGCACGTGTGCAGTGCAAACCCGTGGTAAGGCCTAAAATTTCACATCACCGACCCCCGCCACGAAGGTGCATCACAATACTCGATATCCGATTTTACACAATCACCATCTCGATCACACCGGTCAACTTTTCCGAGAAATAATCCATTATACCCCTATATTTCACATTTTCTGGAACCGTTTGTTGTCACCACATTTCTTCAATTATCTTCATCCTACTGCTTCATATTGAAAAATTGGGACTTGGACGCATGCGCACGGTTGATACTTGACTTCCGTATAGCCCGAACAAGCTCTCTGGCGACATTTTAGTTTCCAACTCATTAATAGAAGGACCTGAGTTTACTGATTTCCTGCTGTTTGGCTTGTTCCTCTTGGTAAATCTCGCATTATTTAGTTAAAACAAGAACGATTCTTATGATAATGGGTATTCAGTTTTCTTGGTTGTTTTGCTTGGATAATTCACCTTGGATACCTTGATAAAGATTTCAAATTTTACGTACTCCGGCGTAATTTTTCTCCAGTTTACATCTATGCTGCATCATCTTCGGACAAAATTTGGCATTCTCCATTCCCAGGAATACCATGCTTTAGGTAACTACGCATTGTTTGAATATTACACAACGTTCGTCCAACTTTCACTTGTTTTCCACCCATCTGTTTCTTCGCTGAAGCAACTAATAATTTGCGGACAACTTTTGGAAAATTGCCGTATTTCTGACTCTAAAATTAAACATTTACTATGGTCTTCCGAAACTATTGATAATCTATACTGGCAAACGTGTAGATAAAACAAGGGAAGCATACCCATTTACAAGTATTATGTACTATACCCAATGACGGACTCTTAAGTTTCACGATTTGTGCTCAACAAACCACCTGAATGGCAGTTTCGAAAATAAGGTTAGATCGATTCGCGCATTCTTTCGGTGCCATCTCGGCCGAATTTTTTATTTCCTTGTTTTTAGTTCACAAAAATGATATAACTTTTACATTAATTGTCAAATCAAACTCATGTATATCACGAATTGCAATACAAAAAACGTTTATCGTCGCGACCATGAACAGACCAAAGTCTTTTCACGCCTTCTTCGGTTACGTGAAAACAATAAAACCAGAGAATAAATTTATCGGTTCAGCGCTTACACAAACTTTTGTTCCGCTGGTTTTATTCGCCCTCTCCGTTGCCATCTTATGTGAGGCAAAATGACAACGATGAACCGTTAATTAGGGAGCTAGGGAAATGCAGGGAACGTTGCGCGCTATACTTGAGAAACTAAACAAATTAGAAGGCAACTTATTGAGTCGAACAATTTGGGAAACCTATGCCAAGTTATTAGGACTAACTTGATGGTGACAAACGTGAAAATGAGAAACGCTAAAGTGCCTTTTGTTCCGCTAACCACCACCGTCATAGCAATGAAGTATAAGTAATTTGAAATCCGATAAACGGGTGGTTGATAGTCAGCAAACCATTGCTCCACTAATATACTCATGTTATATTGTAGGAATAACAGATGAAAAAGATAATGAAACACCAGATATACCAGATTCTTCTAGAAAGACCGCTCACTGGAGGATTTATCTTCGAGTTTCTTGGGTCCGCAGTGCTGGATTTACCGGTCACTCTTTGACGTTTGCCACAAAGTTTCATCATGGAAACTTTCTTTTTAGCACGTTGCCATGGGGGTTGCAGTAACTGGAAAAAATACTAAATGTTGTCAGAAGGCACGGCCTGTTGTCAAATGCTAATTACCTGCCATTGAAGTGAAGCTTTTCGAAGTGTACCACAACGTCCTCCGAAAACAGTGCTCACACAAAAGCTTTTACACACTGACTTGTGGAATCCCCACCAGTGTTGCATAACAACTCCAGTCGTCACAGTTAGCTCCTTGTTAAAAAGTAAATAACAACCATATTCTCGTGCGCAGTTAATCTGCTGCGGTCCATACAAGTAGGGTGACCGGTATAAATTCAATAACCCCTGAGTATTGCATGTTTGCGCAAAATGGCTGAGTGCGCTTCATAGTTGCTGCAGTTTTTCGTGACATGCAACTGGAAGCTTTTGACAGATGCTCTCCGTGAATTATAAGTTCGCCGACGGAGACGTTCCCAGCAGAGTTATCAAGCAAATATTCATTTCTCTGATGTCTTTCACCGTTCTTAGCCCTTGATTCTAGGCCTGCGACAGTCACCGCGTTGCTGAAACTTGTGGAATGCATGATGCTGACAAAGAATAGTTAGATATAGTGGGGCATATCGCCTAGCAAGTGTGCGAAAACTTTTTGGTGATGAGTGCAACCCTTATCTAGGTAGGAGGCTTTAATGCATCAACCGGGCATTCCGATGGATGAACCTATTCATATCCGAGCTGCATGAGCTGCATTCTCTTGATGTGTTTTTGTTAACGTCAGCGGTCAGGTTTTTTGCAGCTCTGCACCGCGAACTGCTGTTAGGCGAAACATGTTGTCCGTTGATAGACTTTATGTCAGTTGTTTTGGCGAACGTTGATGTTCGCCCGCACCGTCGTGGCCTTCTGAAATAGATCCTTACCCGGTGCAACCTATCGATCATCTTGTGCAGTCTCCTGTCGAAAGTCGGATAATCGGACAGCGGATGGCAGCACTCTTAAATCATCTTGAGTAGCTCAGCGGATGTTGGTTTTATCTATATAACGCCCAACCGCTATGGAGAACAGCAACAATGTCGTCAATGGCGACCTCCACAACGGTAAACGAAATTATTAAAATGCCACTGACGCGTAATGAACTGAAAATTATGGTAACATTCAGAAGTGAATTGCTCATTGTTGCGTCCGCCGGCTAAGCAGTTTTGGGCAACATGAATTTGTGCACAACCATGGATTTCAATTTGTCACCAAAAAGCCACATCAAAAATACTGAAGAATGTCTATCAGTGCGGCTGGGAGTTGAACACAATTATTGAGTCGAGTCCCTAGGTGGGGAGACCATCCAATCGAATTTGCATTTCGATGTTACCATAAGACTTCTGGCTGTTTTCTCTAAAATTCTACACATTTTTTACAAAATGGAGCTCAACCTACATTCTGTCAACAGTATAGGTGATGCGCGTCAAGCGCTGTGTTCCCCGAGATAGACAGCAACACTCAACTTCAGCCTGTGCTACCTCATGGCAGCCGTCCTTGCAGGCCTGCCTCCTGAATAACTACATCCCCTACCAAAAAGCCCTCCTTCCGTACAATGTTCCTCGCTGAGTTGATCGCGCAGTTCTCCTATGCAATTTGTGGTGTTATTTCGGTATTTTTTTTAGCATAATTAGAACCGTTTTCCTAGTTGAAAATATTCCCTGAAATTTTTTACCAATAACCTCTGACCTCATCCCTCGCTGAGCTTTCCACAACATTTTTACTTGAAGCCCGGAACGTCAGATTTTGATCTTCCGCCTGGACCTATAATAAAAGTCTTTATGTTGCTGACCAGGTATTCTACCCGTCTATCGATCTACTTTCAAGAGCAAATTTGCCACTAGGCCTGCCTATTTATCTGTTCATCTGCACGCTCCAGCACTTCTTGACACCGTCCCGTTGTCTGTTACCAAACGCTTATAGCCTCTCATAGCCATTTCAGACGTCTCTGACTTTCTGCAACCGGCACAATGCCTTCACCAGCCGAACCAAATCGACACCAGCGCCGCATCTTAATTCTAAGAAAACACTTAAAACCCCTGATTCCCACTAAAACATGATCAGGCCTGCTTATTGACATATATAGCGATTCTGGCCCCAAATCTGTTGATGTCTCGGAAAGACTAAGGGACCTAGAAATCAAAGTACAACAGATCAAGGACCTGTCATTGAAATTGTCCCCATTAGTCAGCCTAATTGACCCTTACAGTGACAATAATGCCAGCAATCTGGCTGCCACGGGACGTTTTTTGGACTCCGTTACAATGGAAGCTCACAAACGTATTGCAAATGCGAAGAACGCCGTTGTCCTTAACGTATCCGACCGCCTCCCACTGCCACTGGTCCAATCTAACATACTCACTGCTTGTATTATGACCCACCACTATTGTCTATGCTCCAGGCTCCGAAAAAGTCTCCCAAGAATAACCGTCCAACTTTATTTCAGTTTCGTGATGAACTTTCTGCTAGGGAGTTTATAGCAAATAAGGTGAACACTTAACTATACGCCTTATAAATATATCAA